>JAHPZR010030357.1:0-10000 GCA_019787425.1 Platygyra sinensis | reverse complement strand
CACAACGAAGCGCGTGCACTTTCATGCCCCAGTCGGTGTCAAAAACTTGACAAAACATTTTTTCGCCATCTTTTGTGCTGAAATATGCTGCAACAGTTTTCGCCAATGCTATAAAGCTACTAACATCATGTGTGTTTCTTCAACATAGTGACATTTTATAATGGGAAAATAAATTAGACAGGGAGTTTAGAGAATAAACTTTGCTGATTATCTCTGCTGTCTTCCCATATTTCAGCTGAACTTTAAACATTTTCTCAAACATTAATCAGTCTTAAATGTATTTAAAGCTAGAGTTGTTTGAGGTCGATGTACGATTTTACACGAAAGAGCGTAATTGAAGTTCTCTTTGCCATGTTTAGCTACAAAACACGCATCGGCAAGCGCTCTTCTTCATCGATAACCAGCAATTTATTGGATTTTCACACAAATAAGACTGAGCAGTAGTTACAGACGAACTTTTCTGTGTCTTGATGAAACATCACGTGTTGCTTGCAATTCAGTCGGAACCCAAAATCGCAAAGGGTTATTACTTTTTGGTCGCGATAGACTCTCGGGCAAAATCCTGGTAAGCGTGTGGCAAGAGTAGGGAAACTTTGAAGTTCTGAAACGCTGCCATATCAAAATATACTCAAGCTGATTTTTTTACTATGTTATGTAAAAGCTGTCAATCTTCAACATGTGTAAAATTTGGACTGTAGTAATGTGCAGTACTCTTAAAAGAAGCAGCGGAGCACAACTTGGTCATGATAAGCGGGACATACCTTCATTCGACACTGTCTTATTTCACTCAAATTTGAGCAGCTTACAACGAAAATTCTTAAGTGATGTTCAAACAGACAAAATGCTATTGAGTTCTGGGGAAAAAATATCAAAGAGGCCTTCAAAAAGAGGTCACTGGTGGCTTCATAATAAAGAAAGGAAATTCCATTTCCGGTTTGTCGAGAGTAAATTTTTGGCAGCCATTAATTGCACCGGAAGCGCGGAAACAGCGCTCGTACCAGTCCTTCTCCGCATCACACATTAACCCAAGAGCGGACTGCCCGTTTTAGGACTGCCCGTTTCACCGCCCGGCCTTTTTCCGTCCTGATTCGACCAACGAAAATTCCGAAAATTACAACCGGTGATTTTTGTTGAATGGAAAGCGCCCCAAATTAAAGAATCGTTCACTTCTGTCAACGACACAACTGTCGAGATAAAGGTTGAACAGAAGAAGGAACGTACTTAATTAAGAGTCTAGAGGTGAGAGCATCGCAAGGATTGAAGCACGGAATGCCGATTTACAGAGAGCTCGTGACATGAAGTCGCGTTCAATGTGCTCCAACTTTGTATTCTACAGTCTCCCAGAGCAAGAAAAAAGATGATCCTCTTGCCGTACTGAGGGAACTGCTAGGAAAAAACGATGGCCGTAGACGAGTCTAATGAAATAGAAATCGAGAGAGCTCACAGGCTTGGTGGAGAGCGAGATGACGAAAACCTCGACCGATTGTTGCTAAATTCCCACAAAATTCCCAAGGTACCAAGATACAGTATATTCGGAAGTCCTATAAGGTACTAAAATCGAAATTGCTGACCAGTTTCCAATAGAAATTGCTGAGGCATGTAAACAGCTCAACCCTGTGATGAAAAAAAGCAAAAAATGAAGGAAACACGGTAAAGCTTATCAAAGACAAACTCTTTATAAATGGCCAGCGCTACAGGGGATCATCGAGCAACGGCGAGGAGATGAGATACTAAATCGGATGGATATTGCTGAATCAACTAAGTCTGGATTTAAATCCTCATTCAATTTAGACTTTCTTTATTTTAGCTATTTTAAACTCTGGTAATATATATACTTTTTGTTAAATTACCTAAATCACTGTAACCAACGACAGTAATTATGTAATTTTTGTGATTGCGAAATAATCCAAGATCAAAAGTCGTTAGCATGGAACATCTGCAATAACTATTATCACTATAATTAACGTCCTTTTAACGTAACACTACTTGATCGACACACATCCCGCCGTTGGATAACACCATAGGGGCAAGGGCCACAAGTGGAAGAGAATAGGGCGGGTGTCGTAGCTAGTGAGAAAAGCAACTTTAGAAGGAGAATTCGAAAGGCCTTGGACCTCGACGATCGATCAAGACCGTGGATTCGAACTTCCAGCCCTAGGCGGGAATGTGTTGGCACGTGACTCGTTCCAGCCAAACTTACATTACCAAATAGATTCAGCGTCAGAAGGTTGTGATCCCTAAAAACATTGACTCTGCTTCGGTTCGACGGTATCTTGTTTCTTATTATGAATAAAATATATATGTCTGGATTTATGAAAACGGTGCTAAAGAGCCCAACCCCTAAAACCCTTATTTCACCTGGATTTCTCTAAACTCTAAGGCCTCTTTCAAGCCATTTAAACGGGCAAAGAATAGAGACAGGACGGCAATGAAAGGAAGATAAACGGGTAAAAGAAGGAAAAAAGGACTGACTTTCCTTTTAATTTTTATATCGTCCACTTTGGAGATAGTTTCTGGCTAGAAAAAAACGCTCACTTAGTCACCTGATATCAGTTTCACCTCGATTTCACTAAACTTTAAGGCCGCTTTCAAGCCTTGTCAACGGGCGAAGAAAAGAGCCAGGACGGCAATGAAAGGAAGATAAACGGGTAAAAGAAGGAAAAAAGGACTGACTTTCCTTTTAATTTTTATATCGTGCACTTTGGAGATAGTTTCTGGCTAGAAAAAAACGCTCACTTAGTCACCTGATATCAGTTTCACCTCGATTTCTCTAAACTTTAAGGCCGCTTTCAAGCCTTGTCAACGGGCGAAGAAAAGAGCCAGGACGGCAATGAAAGGAAGATAAATGGGTAAAAGAAGGAAAAAAGGACTGACTTTCCTTTTAATTTTTATATCGTGCACTTTGGAGATAGTTTCTGGTTAGAAAAAAACGCTCACATATTGCCTGATATCCATCCTTTACCCTCGTTTTCATAAATCCAGACATATATACAAGATGAGATAAACTTCATTTATTCCTTTTGGAATGAAACAAAGATAACTATATTTAAAAAAAAAAATTGAAAAAAGGCTTTCACACTTCCAAACTTTTACCAGACAAACTTAACTCATTCTTGCTCACTCGTTTGCGAATAAAGCAAAGAAATGATTGAAATCACGCTTTCTTAAACACTTACACACTTGTTTGATTTGTTGACGCACATCAAGTTGTCTTCCTTTATTCTTTTGCGAATGAAACAAAGGAAACTACAGTTCACCATTAGAATACTACCTTGTTTTGCCATCCAAGACAAAATCACCTTTGCTTATTCTCCTTCAAATGGAGCAAAGAAAACTACTTTTTAACAAAAAAAGATTTTGCTTACTTGCTTTGCAGTGCGAGACAGCGAACTTCACTTTGTGTATTCTTCTTCAAATGACGCAAAGAAAACTACGGTTTTCTTATAAAAAAACTACTTGCTTTGCCGACTAAGATAAACTTTAATACATTGTTTACTCTTTCTCGAATCAAACAGTACATTTATTAGTCTACAGAGCTTTTCGAACAATGGAAAAATCGAGGACTCCCACCAATTTTTCAGTTGTGCAGTTTTTCAGCAGTGCCGGACAAAACCAGGGCTACGAACGCAAGCACGACAGAAGCAAGAATGTAAGGCTTAAGACTATCTTTGCCTCCATCCACTGAGAGACATTCATTCAAGCCTTTGATGACTGCAATGTAGTCTTCACCAAGAAAATCCACGTGGGTTTCGTTACTAACATCTTTAAGCTCGACCGTGGAATCCTTGAACAACAGATCTTTTTTATCTCCATATTTTGCGGAGTCAAACAAGGCGAAGCTGCCTGAATCGTTGCCGTACTGTTTTGACGCCTCTAAGAGGACACGGACGTACTTGGCCCTGTTGGCGTTCATTTTACACGTCATTACTGCATGAGACGGAACTAAAGCAAGGTTACACTGCAAGTGCTCTCCAATTTCTAAAATTAAGAAAAAAAAAACACAATTTACTTAAGAAATAGAAAACATGTACCGAGTTTCTTTCGAGTTATAGAAACAAGAGTGGAAGCTTGGGAGATCGAGAAATGCTGTGGGAACACGAGCCGCAGGCAAGTGTTTCCACAGCTTTTTCGAATTCTCCCAAACTTTCACGAGTTCTGCCCTCGTCAGTTATCACGCATTACACTTCATTTTCTCGAGTTCACTACTACCGGCATTTTCTCCTATTCTTATTGGTTAAAATTGATCACGTGGCGCGATGGTGTTCATCCGCAGAGAGACACTATCAGCCCTTAATATATACCACACAAGTGAACAGTACTTTTCGCGCACGTTGATTGGGTAGCTCGGAGGTGATTAGCCAAGTACTATTCACCTCCGAGAAGCCGAAAGAAAACAAAATGGTTTCCCGTTTCGCTTCGGTTTCCGAAGAGAAAATTCTTTCACTGAACGAGGAGGCTGTACCAAAATACACAAAAATGGCCACAAAGTTTGGTGTAACAGCATTAAATGCTAAGTTATTTAATCTCTTCATCCTCACATTCTAGGGCGAAAACTGTCGAGCACTAAAGTTACTATGTAAACAATGAAACATTTAACTCTTTGGTCCGCTAGTTATTCATTTCAGCTTGTGTGCTTTCTACTTAATACGTGAAACTCGAGAAACATTCACCTTTTGTCTTTATATCTTTATATTTTGTGCTGCATATTTTACTTGTCTTTAAATCTTTCAGTAAATACGCAATAGATAGATATATATCTATAGCAAATAAATAATTATGTTGTGATGTTGTCCATGGGGTCTCGAAGTTGTTTCACAGTGTTGTCTTCATATGTTTCAGTTAATTTTTACTCACCAAGTACAATAGCATTGCCTCCATTGAATGAGTACTCCATGTGTGATTGCACATTTTGTCTCAAAACACCCCAGAGAATGTAAGGCTTAGAGCAGCAAATCATGCCCTAGTAACAGTACTTAGGGTAAAAAATAAATGTAGAATGCATACCGTTTCGCGTTCCATCTTTACACAGGTATTGATAGTTTGATTCATTTCCTGGCCTGTCGTCCTTCACAGTGGTATGTTTAACAAATGCCACCTGACCAACACCCTCATCCATGCATCTAAAGGCACCAGAATAACCAGAGTAGTTTCCATCTTTCTTGCATTCATCCTTGCATAATGCACACAAGTCATCGGGGTTCTCTCCTTTGGCATCGCACGCCTCTAGTTTTACTCCTAGGGTAAAGACGCAGATCATGTATTGCTCTTAGAAAAGACGACAGTTTAGCATTTTACATGGAAGTTCAGCAATGACAGCTTTTGAATGACAAATCAAGTTCAGTCTTTTGGTGTGTGCCAGCGATGTTGGGAGGTGAGCAGTAGTCCTTTGGAGGTATAACTGTTATTACCCCATTTGTACAATTAGAAAACTCGCTGTGGCTCTCTTTAAGGCACCAACATTGACAAAAGGCAATTATATAATCTGTTGAATTATTGACTCTCACTTTGATCGGTTTTTACTTATGTTCTTTTGGAAGACAAACATATCTATAGATGGCATCAAAAACATTTTTTTTGGTTTCATAATAAAACAAGATGGTTTCAAATTGATGCCGGGCATCTGTACAGTTGTAATAGATCACAGAAGACCTCAACCTGTGGTAAGAACATCAGGGCAGAGATTCCATTAATGGCCAAACACCAGGTAAATGGACCAGTTGTGAGGATGATTTAGCTGACCACCTGGTTTGACCATTCAGATGAAAGTTTTTCTTAAAAAAAGTTCACTTCAGAAAGTGTTACCTGCCTGTGAAAATGTCACTCCAGATCAGTGAGGCATTTGCCTTGAGTGAGGCTCATGGTGACACTCTTTAGTTCTTGCAATATTTTGGCACACCGCAACATGGAATCCATTTGCTAAATTGATTCTCAGCTCAGACAAAAAAAGTCTTTATACTTAGCAAATTACTGTACAGTGCAGAGAAGGGTTCTATAAAACTACAAGCCTTATCATGTTGAAACACTTCACACATTTTGCCCCTCCCCAACCCAATGAATGCATTTTGCCATTTTATTGTAACACTGAAAGAGGGTTTTGACAGATTCTTATTAGTTGCTCCAATCGAAATTTGAAACATTTGCACGTGTTTCAAGCAATATATCAAAAAAGAGTTTTTCATCAGGGGTTCCAAACACCGAGAAACAGATGAAAGCAGGATGCCTGAGGCGGAGTGCTTTTATTGTTTCGAGGCGTTTGGAACCCCCGATGAAAAACGAGGCACGAGTTTTTGAGCTGGCTTCTCAAACTAGTGTGAAAATTTAGTAGAATTATTTCCGAACAATAGGTAATTAGAAGGCGTGCTCAATAGGCTATTTTTTTGCTTCTGTGGTAAATGAAATGAATTTTTAATATGCGGCCATGTGCGCGGGTTTTTTTGGAAGATTAACATTACGCCGCGTGATTGAGTTCGAGTCCGGATCAGAACGATTTCGCGTTCCTAAAACTCAGTACGTTCTTTTCAAAAAAATGTTCTGGTGAATGCCTCCGTTCCAGCTTCAACTAAGTGGGCTGTGAAAATTTTTGCCGAATGGCAGAGGCTAAGAGAGGTTAAAGTTCCGGTAGTAGATTGTGGTGGTCTCTTCAAGGACTGCGATTTACACAAGGTTACCGCTCTGAGCGCAGATATTGCTGGAATGGACGCTCTGTCGCTGAACTATTGGTTGTCAAAATTCGTGATGGAGGTTGCCAAAAAGTCCAGAAAGGAAAATTCAAAAACCGTAAATTAATGTAACGGTGCCTAAGAAAGAATAATATCTTGTCGTATTGTTGTTGTCAGTAATGATTAAAGTTGCAAAAATATACTGTATTTAGTATTAAAACTGATTAAAAATCAAGTTTCTTGATCAGTGTCTTAATCAGTTTTTGAACTGAATGAATGTGTCTTGATCGGTATGTTCATTGGGTATCCAAATACATTCAAGTGACCCAATTGATGCAAGGTGACTGGGTCATCAGACATGAATAATTAATTAGTTTGTGAACTTAATGTCAAGATGAAATTGCACACGTACCCAAGACTATGGCCATTTTGGTCTGGAACCAAGTGCATAAACCTTTCGAGAGGGAAATAACTGCCTTGTTATTGTGCAACTTGGCTCATGTTAAGGACGGGGGATTTAGATTAAAAGCAGTTTCTCCTATAAAAGTACAAAACAGCTGCAAACTCAGATGAATTTCCAGGTATTGTTTCATGCCTATAACAGAGAAATCTATATGACCTTTTCAAAACATAGCAAGCTGTTGTCAATAAGGATATCTATCCACCAAGCAATGGCGTGGACCAGTGATGAGGGTGCTGGATTTATAATTTGAGGGCTCCAGATTCAAGACCTCTTCCCTGCCACTCCCTGCCACTAGATGGATTTGTGTTTGATGGCCTTTGATTCAACTCGTTTCATGTCTTGTACAAAAACAGCCAACTGGTCAGCCTCCAACCAGTAGGGATTTTTAACAAGCAGTGTTTCCGCCAGACCGTTTCATTGCGGGAATCCCGCGTTGCATTCAGAGATGGCCCCCAGAAAAATGGAGAAGGGGCCAACTTAGCCCTTTACTTCTACAAGGCTGCATACAGGCTTGACCCAGGCACAGTATTCTAATAGCCATCCCAAGGCTCAAAATTGCGACCGATATGGTCGCCAATAAACTAACAAATTACAATGCAACTAGCATTTGTAAAATTCTGGTTTAGTTACCATAATCGCACAATTTGTTCTTTTAGAAAACCATATTGAAAGATCTTTGCTTCTAAAACACTCAACATAACAAAAGAAGTAAATACATCCTTTTGCTTTGCTATATTGATTCTCTCACATCGGAAACGTCCAAATGGCTGACCGTGTTTGAAATCGCCCTATAATGCATTGCAAACCCTTGGTCACTGACTACGTCATGTATGCCTTTGTATTGTTCTTTTGACATACAAGGGGCCTTCATACCGGACCTTCATACTTAGTACCTGGCGACCAGACATTTGCATTTGGTGACTATTTTATTACCAATTATTATCTATTGGCCCCTTTCCTAAAAAATTGACCCATAAA
Source organism: Platygyra sinensis (assembly GCA_019787425.1). Classification (NCBI taxonomy): domain Eukaryota; kingdom Metazoa; phylum Cnidaria; class Anthozoa; order Scleractinia; family Merulinidae; genus Platygyra; species Platygyra sinensis. The sequence goes on along the minus strand of JAHPZR010030357.1, from coordinate 1,900 downwards.
ACAAGTCGTCAGGGGCCACTTGGCCCTCAAGTAAAATTTTCTGGCTGAAACACTGAACAAGTATTCATTGTTTGTTAAATGTTTGTTTCTTCATTTATAGTGTCCCCAATTAGAGCAACAGTGCCAAAAATACCAAAATGCAAGTTTACTAAATATTTATCTTTTACTATTTATTAACAACTACGAGATCACCTTGGTGCATGCTCCCAACAAGGACAGAAAAAAAAAATTGGCGAGCGAAGCGAGTGGAGGAGATTGAAACTGAAGAATACGGAGAGCAAAGTGATCGGAGCAGGATAGGGGAGCCTGTAGATTTTGTTGATTTGCCTATCCATGATTAGCCTGTATCGAGTCAGGTAATTAGTTCTGTCAAGAAGCTACATTTTCTGTGCACTTGCAAACAGTTCTAATCTTCCCAATCAAGTGCTTAACAAGTGCTTGTTGGAGAAGTTCCTTTACACTTTAATTAGACTTCTTTATGCTACAAAGCCAGAGTGACAGTCAACTCGTTTAGATGCACTAGCTCGTCAATTACTGACATTGCACTTTCCAAATTTCATCTAGATGTAGCAAAAAAAGTATTTTTATTACCATGGTGCATCCTTATTTAACAGTCTTCCAATCAACATTAAGGCTTTGTCTCTAATGGATTGTTTCCAGGCTATTTCCACTTTTTATCCTTAGGTTATCTTTAGAGCATTTTTTTAAAAATTTAATTTAATTATTATAAGAATCATATTCTTTATTCTATACAAACTTCCAAATAACATTTTAAGCTGTATCTTCTTTTAATGTGGTTGCATGGTTTTAAAGATATATATAATTTAAACATTTTTTTTTTATTTTATGTTATGCAGGGCTCCTGTTGATACCAGTACTGAATTCGTGAGCTAATTTCTCCTGAACAACTGATAGACTTAAGCTAGCGACTGCTTTTCAACATATTGCACATTCCTATATATTCTCGGCACACCATACTAAACATCTAAATTATATTCATCAAAATTGCTGTAGCGATCAAGCACTGACGCGGTCTGTACCACGTAATAAGCATTTTTCTTTTTGTGACACATCGGTGAAGCTGCAGTAGCCCCAAATCATACTCTTTAATGATACCGGCAACTGATTATATATGGGTCATTTTAGGATGATGAACTCCTGGTCGGGTGTATGACGATCTCTTATAGAGAGTTTTTAAGGTATCAGTATACCCCAAAATCGATTATTTTGCCAAATTTTAGTTTTGGTATTCCCGAGTTCTTTTAAATGCAAAAAATTCCGTGAAAAAAGGTTTCTCCTAGACAAAGTTATAAAGGAAAAACGATTCTATGAATAAATTATCTCTAATTGGAAGCTGTCAACAAGTTGTCATTACCAATTAAAATGCCATTGAAAGTAAGGTGAACCGCGGCATGGTTTGCTTTGCGAGATTACTGATTTGTCTGTCACGCGTAATCGATTTGTTTTTGGTGGAAGATGTCTTCAAAAAGAAACGCAAAAGCCCCCCCGGGGGGGGGGGGGGTACTCCCTTATCTGGGCTATACGGGGACGTGCCGCTGAATAGGGTATGGTTTTTTGGCCTCGCTGTCCTAAACAGGGTATACAATTCGACTTGCCTCTGTCCTAAACAGGTTAGAACCTGTCCTAAACAGGGTATGGTATTACGAGCCGAAAGACTTTAACTCAGACTGCGAGCAGTCTCTTTCTTTTCTTAGCCTGCCACCTGGAGCCTGCGAGAAGTTGAAAGAGCATGCGATCGAGCGGCAGAAAAACGACGCATTTTTTTTCCTGATTTGCGCAATATCAACTGAGTAAACCGACATATTGTAGGGCATGTGCTAAAACCCAGACGGTAGACGTTGGACGATAGACGATGGACGATAGACGATGGACGATGGAC
>JAHPZR010030356.1:0-15000 GCA_019787425.1 Platygyra sinensis | reverse complement strand
AATTCATAACGCTCACAGCATTCTTTTAGGGGTCCGGATTTTTATCATGTTGATTTTAGTCGCCGGGCTGGCGACTTCCGCTTCAAGTTAGTAGCCAGCTTCAAAATGCTAGTCGCCATGGCGACTAAAATGGTCGCAACTTGGAGGGTTGACAAGAAATGTTGATATCTTGTAACTAACTTGTTGAGCCTCACAGGTGTGCAGAGAAGTTGTGATGAATATAAGAAGAGAAATTGTAATCTCATGCTGGTTGGCAAACATGTTTTCCCAGGGGGTACTCCCTTGTATGGGCTATATAGGTATGTGCAGCCCCAAAGGGTATGCTTTTTCAGCCGTTTTGGTCATAAAGAGGGTATGGTTTTTGTACTCTAGCCCTGATATGGGTATGTTCTTAAACCTAGAAGCCACTTTTTCGTCATTATCGAAAAGAAAATCATCAAAAGCCCTTCAGAAATTATGTTTACGGTAATTTAACATTGGCCTGAACTAGGGATCCAATTATAATGCAGGTATGAAACATTTATTTAGTGTAACATTCAGGTCATAAATATGGTTTCAAATTTTTGGTCAGGTCATAAATAGGGTAGGGAATATCGCAGATTTTGGTCATAAATAGGGTAAGGGCTTTGAGAAGCAGGCCGCACACTCCTACCCAATTTTTCTGGGAGTACACCCCTCCCCCCCCCCCCTCTGGCATGTCTTCCACTAACGTTAGACTTGGTAAACCCATGCAAATAAAAACTTCAGGATCATCAAGTCTGTTTGTATTGCCAGCTGAGGATGAGGTTTCTTATTGGGGCTGGGTACATGACTGGCTGGAAGAACAATGTTGCCCAATGTTCGTTATTAGTAACCAACATCTTGTTTATTCTTTTGAAGAAACTCCTCAGTGTTCCTGGAAGGCCAGCAGCTGTTATTCCAGTATTCAACATACCTAGGGAAGACTTCTGCCTACGTACTGAAGCAGTGTTTCTATTCAAGAGATTTCATCTTGATTCCAGTTACTTCACATTTGTAGAGGAAATTGACTTGCAAAACTTGTTGGAAACAAAAAGACTGCAACTTGTTTTAGTTGATCACAACATTTTAGCTCAAAGGCAAAAGCTCATGGATGTTGCTGTCACTGAAGTTTCGGGTAGGTGTACATATTATTTGTATTTTTTTAGAATATTGTGTTATTAGTAAGAACTAAAGAAAGATATTAATTGTTAAATTCTCATGGTGTGAATGAAATGAAGATAGTGGTTGGTGAGGTCTGCTCACAACCCTTTCCGCTATACATGTACATGTACTAGGTAGTCGTTATCTATGGCTTGTACACTGGTTCAGTGAACACTATTAACTAAACAAGTAACTTGTAATGAGTTTGTTTTAAGTGTGGGACATCTTTTCCTGCTGGTCACTTTCTTGTACTATTTTTTTTAAATTAGCATTTTGTAATAAGGGTCAGGCTGTGTGGTTCAGCTCGGCATGACTCCTAGTTGAGTGTGAACTTGACATAAATTTTATAGATCTAGCCAAGCCTAAAAGTTGAACTCCCGGGCCAGGTTGTTTAAATCCCAATTAAGCTAACCCAGGATAAGCAAGAAGTTTTATTTGAGTTTTGTAACTTTGCAGTGAGGTTTTGTATAATTATATTGTTTGGCCTTCTGTTTTAGGTTTGAATTATGTCAAACTACGCAAAACAAAAGCAGAAAAAAACTATACTTTGATTAACTTTTAATCCTTTGTTAGCATTAACCAAAGTCTGAACAACCCAGCCCTGTTTACAACAAGTTCACCTAACATGAACTCATGATCCAACAGAAAACCAGCACTTTTTCGGTGGTCAGTTTTGCAAAAACTCAAAACCTCAATGAGCTACAAACTTGAGCCTGCGATATGTACTGGTTGGGGATACCTTGTTTTGACAGGTGTCAATTGACCATAACAGGGATGTCCAATATCAGAAGGATGCTATAAACAAAGGCTGCATGTCTCTGTTAACCTGGCTAATACATGTACCTAGAGTATGGCCATCATCTGTTCTGGAACTATGTAAAAAAATAAAGCTATCAGATAGATCACTGGGTGATCTGATGATTATGATTCTAGTCAGACTATCTAAGTTAAAATTGTTGTCAATTTTTATTTAATAGGTTCATTAGATATGTTAAATTTTTGTTCAATGGTACTAATGCACATCATTATGATAATTATGCTCATGACTTTCAAATAAGCTTGTATTTTGTAAGGACACTGAAACTTGTGGAAAAGTGACACACAAAACCTTGTTCCAAATTTTAGGAGAACTGTCAAATGGTCTTAATTTTTGTTAAGCATATTGTCAATTAATCTAATGGTTAACTAATCATATTAGAGAATCATTGGTATTGCAACTTTTAAAAATAATGTTTCAGTGTTCGACACTAATTTTCCCGCCAACTTGCCCTCTGGGCAACTTTGTCTCTAGTTTTACTTGCCAAGTGTATTTTTTGGTTGCCCAAAAAAATCACCAGCTTGCTTTGCTTCCTGTTTCATTGAATTTTCAATACTTGTGCCTTCTAACTTTATCCCTAGCATAAATCCCAAAATTTCAACTTTATTTCATTGTAATCAACACAGTCCTGCGTGAATGATGTTTACAATACTAGGCTTTTGTCGGGGGCTTCTTAAAGATGTTGATTGATAGAGTGCATAATACAGTCATAATTGAATCTTTGTTCTCTCTGGTTTGCGTGTCTTCACTCTTTGAAGAAATAATAAATCACTGATGCAGCCAATAAGTATGATTGAATCTTTGTTCAATCTGGGACATTGCTTTCACAGTTTAGAAGGCATAAAATAAGAGTAGTTAGGCCATTCCTCATAACTTTGTGCATTCATATTTCGTAGCACTGTTCTCATACATGTAGGTGCGGCACCCGGGTTTTCCCGAGCAGAATTTGCTTCGTAACACTTATAGTGGGTTTTGCTTTTGGCATGGGCCTGAATGGTAGTACGCTTTAAGGCACCCTTTCCAATGAACAGGAAGCTAGATTTGTCAGCAATTTTGGGAAAAGAACAGCAAATTTTGCACTTCATCGTACTCTTTTCTTTTTTGTGTACAAGTTTAAGCCAAGGAAAGTCATGCTCCCATGACATTTGGTATTTTCAATCTTGTTTGCTTTTCCCAGCGAAGACTTCTGGTTGAGATTTAGCTAGTTTTTTCTTGTCTCCTGGTTTGTTTGTAGAATTTAACTGTTGTGTTGCTTGGATGTCCTCACTCTTAGTGACTGTGTCCAGTGACTTCTGCGTAAAACCAAAACAAAATAAACTCATGGTTGCTCATCAGGCTGCCATCTTTGTTTGTTTGGTTAGTTCGTGGCAAGTTCGCAAGGAGACTGGGCATAAACTTACCCATAAATACTCGTGAAGAAAAACATGGTGGAAAACGAAGTACAGTAAAAACCCACGTATAAGAACCTGGGTTTTAAGAACCTGTTAGGCTAAAAGTTTCATTTTAAGCCCCCTCCACATAAGAACCTATTGAGGCTAACATTTTAATTTAGGTTCTTATCAGTGAGGTTGCTGTAAAATTGTATAGGTAGAAACTGCTGAATTAAGATCGTGAACTATTTAAAAGTAACTTGACATAACTTTTTTCTTTCAAGCTTAAGTAACATGTTGTATGTCTATTGTGTTTGCCATTCAAATAATTCCCCAAGTATTTTCAGGTATTGTACTCTACTACAGTATCAAAGAAAGCTTTCTGACCATCTCCAACTGCTCTGTGGTACAAATAAATGATTTATACTGTATTATGAGATTATATTTATAATATATATTATAGCATATTCAGATGATATTCATATGAAAATATAAGAACCTATTTTAAGAACCTTGGTAGCCTAAATTTGCTTTAAGTGCAATTTGTATAAGAACCTATTTAGGCTAAATTGAAAAATCCAGGTTCTTATATGCGGGTTTTTACTGTACTCGATGTATCAGCATAAGGACCCATTATTGTACTTGTTTTTCATTGTCCTTCTATGTTCACCTACTGGTAACTAAAATTTCAAAAAAATAGTTCAGGGATTTTGCTGCATCTGTTGGATTTTATTCTTGTCCCAGCGGCTCGAGAGTTATCCTTAACCACTTGCCCAAACAGGCAACCTGTGAAGCTTACACACTTGCCCAACGCATAATTTTACTTCCCAGGCAAGTGGGCAAGCGTTAGTGTCGAACAGTGTGTTTTATGCTTTATTTAGGACAACTACTTAAAAACATCTATTTTCATACTTGTGTATATTTTAGTTATACTTTAATTAGAGGAGGCATTCCTATGGTGCATCAGCACATTTGGTTGTCTTCTTCTCCACAAGTTTTCTTTTCAGTAGGGGTAAATTTTGATGTAATTTAATAGAGTAAATTCCGTCAAAATTTACCTTTACTGAAAAGTCTGTTTGTAATTTAGTGGAGTGCATTGGAGTAAATAAATGAATGAATGAATAAATAAATAAATAAATAACGATTTAGATAAACATTTAAGCAAGAAAATTAACGATAGTAAAACTACATGACGTTTCGACGACTTCATGTCATCATTGTCAAATGAATAAATTAGAAATAACAGAAAGGCTTATTTATAGAGTTTGAAAGTGAGATAATAAATTAGCATGAAAGCATTCAGGTAAAGAGTTTCGCGTGAATGGAATCTGCTTGCGTGTTAAGTTTCGGTCCTTTGTTCTTAATCCACAGCATTTCATAGATCAAACATTCGAGTTTGCCACAGCATTTCTTTAGGACTTAAAAGTTGGTAGGTATTAAACCATGCACGTCCCTGAAATGTTTTCCGATCACGGAATGTTTACGTTCCTCTATTCAGACTAGAGTGATATTTTTTGGCTGGGCAAAAACAAATTACAGCATCGCAAAGCATGTGTATACAAGATGATCTGTATTTTTGATCAAGATCGCTCATTTGTTGTAAGTTTTGATTCTGGACTGTGAGTGGCCTCTTTTGTCTGGATGCAATATGACATCCTTCTGTTACATAACTGGACAGGTACAAATTAAAATTATTTTTTTGTCTGTTCATGAACACAACTTTGAATCACCTTGGTTTTGGGATGTTAACCATGGGAAAAGCTATATTTCATTGGCTATATTTTCATTATATTAATAATATTAGTTCCAGTGGCAACTGGGCACTTCTAGAGCAATGCAATGCAATTTTTACGTATAACAAATGTTTTTCGTACTAGTAGGATAAAGTTGAAAAAGTCTTTGACTATCACCTTCATCGGGCTTTAAGAAGTGGACTTCCAAAGTGTGGTGTACATGTAGGACCAGTTCAAATGAACAATTTATAAGGCAACATAATTATGGAAAATAAAACAATTTTCTTTAAAGATCAGGTGTCCACAGGATGCTTAAACTCTTAATTAAACTCTTAATTAATTTGAATTTAAATTTCTAAGTTTTAATTGTATTGAGCTGAAAAACCCACTTAGGGAGCTTCAATAAAGTTTGTATGTATGTATGTATGTACTGGACACCCATCTGGCTAAAAGACTATGCTTCGTCAAAACCTTTACTTGTCACATTTTTGAATTTAATTATGAAAAAGTTGTGTCACTTAGTTATAGCAATAGTGTCACTTAGTTACAGCAATAAGCATTTTCAGTCTTTTGGTGAGTCTTTTAAGCACTTTTAATTTTTACTTCTTTTTTCAGACCATCATAAAGATCAATGGCCAGCTGAGTTAAAAGTCAGCAAACAAATTGAACTTGTGGGATCCTGCTGCACACTTGTGGCTGAGAAATTGCTGACGATGGATGTGTTAGACAGCCAAATAACTGGCCTCCTATTAGGAACAATTCTTCTAGACACGATTAATTTGGATCCTAGAGCTGGACGATGCACAGACAAAGACAAAGAAGTTGTTCAACAATTGCAGGATAGGTACCCTATGGCTCTAACTGAACTATACAGATCTATAAGCACAGGTTAGTAAACTTTGTGTGCCACCTTCAGAAGTTAGGGCTCTTTTTGAAGCGCTGATGGCCATCATTTGTGCAAATCTTAGCCCAAGCTAAGATTATGTATCTATCATTTATTTACTATTATTCAAGTCAAATTATTCCTGCATTTTGATTGATTCTTACTAATGAGCTATTGGATAACAGACGCATAGATGACATCATTTACATTGGCCGTTTTCACACTAGAGCTAGGACAAACAAATCGTCTAAGTGGACAAATTGTCTGGCATTTGTCCGTCTGATGTGAATTTATGTCATACTGTCATCGACTTGTTCGTCTCCACAGACAAATTGTGTGGGAAAAATCGTCTTTCCAGTCAGCCAAATATCAGATGATTTGCTCGTCAAAAAATTTGTTCATCCTGTTTGCACATCAGACGATTTGTTTGTCTGAGACGATTTGTCCATCCAGACGATTTGTTTGTCCTCTAGTGTGAAAATGGCCATTTTTTGTATCCTTGTTATAGAAAACAGATAGGTTCCATGTTGTCGTGTGTCTGTTTGGTATTAGATCTCAGAAGACATTAAAATGTGGTAACATTATTGACACACTCACCTAATGCTTCCCTTGTCACTTTTTAGTTTTTACCACGTTTTGACGCCATCTGTGATCTATTACTGAACAGACACTCTGCAACATGGAATCTATCTGTTAATCTCAAAGGTGAAAGAGCATGATCATGGCAGTATGGCTACATGTAAATAACTCATTGTTTCAAGTCCATTAGCCCTATGATCAGGGACCTCTGATCCAAAACAACGCGCTCTAAACATTGACATTCGTAGGACAAATGAAACACAGTGAATGTTCACAAAATTCTCACAATTTTTTGTGTGACTTTTTTCTTGTGTACAGTACCCTTTACATTTTTAAAACTAATGTTAACATTTCAACTTTTTTATGATTATTATTTTTTAAAATCATCTTTCTTTCACTAAACAGCAAAGTTTGATGTCTCTGGGCTCTCCACATTGGATCTTCTTCGGAAAGACTACAAAGCTTTACCTACACACGCCAATAATCTTAATGTTGGTATTAGCTCCATCAGTGGATTATCACTGAGCGAGTTCTTCTTAAGAACACAAGTACAACAAAGTCTATTAGAATACTGCCGCTCGACGTCACTAGATGTGTTGGTGATCATGTTTTTATACTTTGCGGAAAGTCTGGATGACCCTCCCAGAAGGCAGATTGCTGTTTGTGGTCCACAAGAAGTTGCAAAGAGAAAAATTGCAGAACATTTGAGTAAATCAGATGAGCTTAAATTGAGGCAGTTCAGTGAATGTTATCAAAACTGTTTTGTCTATGATCAGGAAAATTTAACAGCGTCAAGGAAAGTTGTGTTTCCTCTTGTACTGGAGTTCATTAAAAATGAATTTTGACTCTGTCTGCCATTACTAGGCAATCTAAAGGAGCTCTCACTGTGGAAACGTTTATCAAGAAGTGAATTGACACATGAATGAGCTTCTGTGGGCTCAAATGAATGTTTAAAGTTGTTTAACTGAACCTGCTGTTCCGTTATTGTCTGATACTGAGGGGATTCCCAAGTATGTACATTCACATTTTAAAAGTGAGATGGTTGCTGATCAGGAATTTTTAAAGAAAATCCATAGAGCCGTTTGAACTTGAGCCTTGTGTTGTACTCGTGGCTTGATTTCATTTTTCCTCAAAGAGGTATGTACAAATTTAGAGTACATTTCTTGCTAAATGTCAGACTTTGAATTTTCAAAAACTTTTGATCTCATCTCAAACAAATTTTGGACACTAATTTCGGGCACTTTGCTGAAACATAGCTGAAGTAAATTTTACGTCTTCACTTGCAATTGAACATCTTTGAAAATGTTAGTTTTACTGACTGCAGCCTCAAGGTTTTATGAATGCACCGACGAGAAAATAACTGTATTCTATCAAGCCACGAGTACAACACAAGGCTCAAGTTCAAACGGCTCTATGGATTTTCTTTAAAAATTCCTGATCAGCAACCATCTCACTTTTAAAATGTGAATGTACATACTTGGGAATCCCCTCAGTATCAGACAATAACGGAACAGCAGGTTCAGTTAAACAACTTTAAACATTCATTTGAGCCCACAGAAGCTCATTCATGTGTCAATTCACTTCTTGATAAACGTTTCCACAGTGAGAGCTCCTTTAGATTGCCTAGTAATGGCAGACAGAGTCAAAATTCATTTTTAATGAACTCCAGTACAAGAGGAAACACAACTTTCCTTGACGCTGTTAAATTTTCCTGATCATAGACAAAACAGTTTTGATAACATTCACTGAACTGCCTCAATTTAAGCTCATCTGATTTACTCAAATGTTCTGCAATTTTTCTCTTTGCAACTTCTTGTGGACCACAAACAGCAATCTGCCTTCTGGGAGGGTCATCCAGACTTTCCGCAAAGTATAAAAACATGATCACCAACACATCTAGTGACGTCGAGCGGCAGTATTCTAATAGACTTTGTTGTACTTGTGTTCTTAAGAAGAACTCGCTCAGTGATAATCCACTGATGGAGCTAATACCAACATTAAGATTATTGGCGTGTGTAGGTAAAGCTTTGTAGTCTTTCCGAAGAAGATCCAATGTGGAGAGCCCAGAGACATCAAACTTTGCTGTTTAGTGAAAGAAAGATGATTTTAAAAAATAATAATCATAAAAAAGTTGAAATGTTAACATTAGTTTTAAAAATGTAAAGGGTACTGTACACAAGAAAAAAGTCACACAAAAAATTGTGAGAATTTTGTGAACATTCACTGTGTTTCATTTGTCCTACGAATGTCAATGTTTAGAGCGCGTTGTTTTGGATCAGAGGTCCCTGATCATAGGGCTAATGGACTTGAAACAATGAGTTATTTACATGTAGCCATACTGCCATGATCATGCTCTTTCACCTTTGAGATTAACAGATAGATTCCATGTTGCAGAGTGTCTGTTCAGTAATAGATCACAGATGGCGTCAAAACGTGGTAAAAACTAAAAAGTGACAAGGGAAGCATTAGGTGAGTGTGTCAATAATGTTACCACATTTTAATGTCTTCTGAGATCTAATACCAAACAGACACACGACAACATGGAACCTATCTGTTTTCTATAACAAGGATACAAAAAATGGCCATTTTCACACTAGAGGACAAACAAATCGTCTGGATGGACAAATCGTCTCAGACAAACAAATCGTCTGATGTGCAAACAGGATGAACAAATTTTTTGACGAGCAAATCATCTGATATTTGGCTGACTGGAAAGACGATTTTTCCCACACAATTTGTCTGTGGAGACGAACAAGTCGATGACAGTATGACATAAATTCACATCAGACGGACAAATGCCAGACAATTTGTCCACTTAGACGATTTGTTTGTCCTAGCTCTAGTGTGAAAACGGCCAATGTAAATGATGTCATCTATGCGTCTGTTATCCAATAGCTCATTAGTAAGAATCAATCAAAATGCAGGAATAATTTGACTTGAATAATAGTAAATAAATGATAGATACATAATCTTAGCTTGGGCTAAGATTTGCACAAATGATGGCCATCAGCGCTTCAAAAAGAGCCCTAACTTCTGAAGGTGGCACACAAAGTTTACTAACCTGTGCTTATAGATCTGTATAGTTCAGTTAGAGCCATAGGGTACCTATCCTGCAATTGTTGAACAACTTCTTTGTCTTTGTCTGTGCATCGTCCAGCTCTAGGATCCAAATTAATCGTGTCTAGAAGAATTGTTCCTAATAGGAGGCCAGTTATTTGGCTGTCTAACACATCCATCGTCAGCAATTTCTCAGCCACAAGTGTGCAGCAGGATCCCACAAGTTCAATTTGTTTGCTGACTTTTAACTCAGCTGGCCATTGATCTTTATGATGGTCTGAAAAAAGAAGTAAAAATTAAAAGTGCTTAAAAGACTCACCAAAAGACTGAAAATGCTTATTGCTGTAACTAAGTGACACTATTGCTATAACTAAGTGACACAACTTTTTCATAATTAAATTCAAAAATGTGACAAGTAAAGGTTTTGACGAAGCATAGTCTTTTAGCCAGATGGGTGTCCAGTACATACATACATACATACAAACTTTATTGAAGCTCCCTAAGTGGGTTTTTCAGCTCAATACAATTAAAACTTAGAAATTTAAATTCAAATTAATTAAGAGTTTAATTAAGAGTTTAAGCATCCTGTGGACACCTGATCTTTAAAGAAAATTGTTTTATTTTCCATAATTATGTTGCCTTATAAATTGTTCATTTGAACTGGTCCTACATGTACACCACACTTTGGAAGTCCACTTCTTAAAGCCCGATGAAGGTGATAGTCAAAGACTTTTTCAACTTTATCCTACTAGTACGAAAAACATTTGTTATACGTAAAAATTGCATTGCATTGCTCTAGAAGTGCCCAGTTGCCACTGGAACTAATATTATTAATATAATGAAAATATAGCCAATGAAATATAGCTTTTCCCATGGTTAACATCCCAAAACCAAGGTGATTCAAAGTTGTGTTCATGAACAGACAAAAAAATAATTTTAATTTGTACCTGTCCAGTTATGTAACAGAAGGATGTCATATTGCATCCAGACAAAAGAGGCCACTCACAGTCCAGAATCAAAACTACAACAAATGAGCGATCTTGATCAAAAATACAGATCATCTTGTATACACATGCTTTGCGATGCTGTAATTTGTTTTTGCCCAGCCAAAAAATATCACTCTAGTCTGAATTGGAACTGGATTTCTTTTTTGTCCGATGCAATCTGAGTAAAAAAACAGTTAAGGGAAATTAACTCCAAAATGTTGAAAACAAGGAAAGAGGCCACAAAAGAGAACAAGAATGACGTAGCAGATGGATATGAAATGTACAGCATTATGGTTTGGCCGTTCAGTCGTCTGGGACAAGTAGATTTTCCCTTTGGGCAAATAACTTTTTCTCCTTCCTTGCCCAACGGGCAAGGACCCTGCAGGCAAGCCATTCGCCAACTAAATTTTTGATAATGATTTTGACAACAAAAAGCAAGCTTTAGGCACAGAAGTGTTTAGATGAAGCTTGACCAAAATTACAATTTAGAGCATTGTTTTGTTAATTGCGGGACGCGCGCCCACAGCTCAGAAGTGGTTTCCTAGCATGTGATCAAAATCTGTGCCAATCAAATTTCTTTCCAGGATAAAAAAAGCCACGTTGGGAATGAAAACACTGTGTTTATTTCTTAATTTTAGAAATTTTCTGGGAGCATTTTTCAATTTTTCTGTACAAAACTTAACTCAACAACGATATGTTAATTGAAACTGTAGAAATTGTACGCCAAAACTGAGAAGTCGCATATTTCTACCGCGAAAAATGAAGCCAGGTAAATGTCAGTCTTCCGTGAAACATGCAAGTTGGGTGCTACCGTGCAAAATGAAAAGTAAAAGAATGGATAAGAAAGTCATCAAAATCCTTCCAGAGTTCAGGCTGGAAGATGACTTACAATAGTGTATCTTTCATGAAGACGTTTTCTCTCCACTGAAACTATTTTTCATTCACCCAAATGAAAAAATATGCTCTCGTGGCTTTTCAACTTTGACGCTGTGCCTGCATTTGTCAAAACTGAAGTGTGAAGGCAATTTGTTTTTAATTCTGCATGTTATAAATTTCTCACGCTTCTCTTTAGAATGATTTTGTGGAGCTAGAAGAGATGCATGTGAACATTCAAGGAGTTGAACTCGATCTTCGACGAATTGAACAAATTGACTCAAGGCCCGGGACTTAAGGCTGTATATAAATAACGAAGATACCCAGGGTGTAATACAGGAACTAGGAAGCAAGTAAACATGAAAGTGATCAGCACTAAGAAGACGTCAGTCAAGATGGGTTTATTACATTAAAACATGCCTGTAGTTTGTCTTCCATTCTTGGGTTTATGAATTATTAATGAGTTTGAAAACTCAGGCAAGCGGGGAAGTGCCCTGGGCAAGCAAAATTTGAGGGTTACTTGCCCAACGGGCAAGGAGGAATTCAAATATTTTTCAAGCCCTGCCCCTGCTGTGGGGCGGCTAAATCAGTGTCGAGCCATCCTATGAACATGAAACTGCATTTGGACTGTGTTCTATGAACACATTAAAGAGGCATTGTAATGAGGATTTTGCTGTTTTAGGTCAATTCTGTGCAAAAATCATTACTTTAAGGCTTTAATCATAAACAAAACGCTTCTGTAAACCTATGACGAAGATATCAAATGAATTTTATCAGAGAGGGCTAACCTTAATTTAATTTCTTCAGGATTTTTGGAATTTGTAACATCAAAACTTGAAAAAGTTTGCCAAGTTTTTCAAATTTCAATGCATTTCCATCCATGCCATCCATAGCGACAGGCGACAGGAAACAGTTCCAGTACTTTCAAATACTCAAACTAGATCATTAGTTTTGGAATTCAGTTGATCCAAAGGCACCTTCTAGCTTTTTATAAAGTTGCCACATAGTATGACAATGCCCCTTTAAGATCAATATATTATTAACATAGAGAAGAACTACATGTAAATAAGAAAACAACAATAAGTAATAATAATAATAATAATAATAATAATAATAATGATAATAAGTAGCAGCCTTAAGTGTGTATAAATTACTGTTAGTAGTTATGAGTTGCAAATATATGGCAGTTACAATCAGTCGTCAGCAACATTGCTATTTTCTGTAGCTGAATCTTTCAGATGAAAGATTGAGAACAAAAAGCAGATTGTCTAATGGCATCAGGGAGATTGTTTCATAACTTGGCAGCAATGTACAAAAAAAGAACAATGTAGATATCCAGACTTAAACTTAGGTAAGCAGAGCTCTGGGGCATGTGCTAAAACCCAGACGGTAGACGTTGGACGATAGACGATGGACGATGGACGATGGACGATAGACGATATGTCATGCAAATTTGTCACGCAATCTTTAGAGAATTTATTACGAGAAACTCCAAAAGCCCAACAAAACAACATGTGAGATGATTTAGGGAAATGATTTCCATATATAAAAGCGGGTTCGCGCTCAATGTCACATGAATGTTGAGAAACTCCAACAATCAAATTTCCGCAAAATCAGTCACATAAACACAGAGAAGCGACATGTGACAAACTTTGTCACGCACTCTTTAAGGAAAAGACTTCCATTATATAAAAATAGGCAGTCTTTGACTACATGTGCCTAGTGATAGTATCTAGTATCATCTGCAATGACTACATGATACAACAACCACAAGAAACATTATTGTAAAATAAGTATCAACTGTAACAATTTATAATCATGTCTTTCTCATCGTAGAGGAACTGATGTTTATTTGGTGGAATTTTGAATAATTATCGGCTTATCAGATAAGCTTGTTTCTGTTTTCATTTTTGAGTCTTTCGTAGCCCTCCGAGATCATTTTTGTGTCGATATCTATTAGCATATTTAGTTAACATTTGGTGCGTGCGAATACTCTGCGTGGTATGTACCCGATTGTGCATTTTTAAGGTAATTCCCCTGAAATAAAACTGACAATAGATTTTCGTTCAAACTTTGCCCACTGAATATTTATCATATGAGAACTTCAATTTTGAAATAAAAAAGGGGGGTGCCCATACTCATTAAGGAGCACTGGGACAATGAAAATGACCCACTTTGGCATTCTTTAATGCTTATTACAAGAACGCATTTCCAGTAATAAATGTAAATTTTTGTGACCGAAACTCATGAGAATACGCATTAAACTGGAGTCAGTGCATTGTATCGGAGACAAAAAACTTTTCAAGTTTAATTGAAACAAAAAGCTGAATTCTTGATTAAAATTTCAACTAAATTTCTTGACATGGTTACCATACGGGAAAATAGAAAAGACCACAGTTTACCTGCTATTTTCGTTATTTATTCAATTTTCAGCAATAGGAATCAGATCATTCTTTCCTCAAGCAAAGTTTATGATAAGTTGATTTCAATGACTGCAAAAAAAGTTGGGGTGCCCGTGCTCGTTGGTGAGCTATAGCCATTTTCCAACTGACAGCGCTCAATATCAAGGCAAATCCGCCATATTTTCAATGTGCGCGTGCACGCGGGCGCGCTAAATGACGCCATAAATTATGCGCAGAAAGGATGCGCAGTGCAATTGTGAGGAATAACCTTAAGTCGTTTTGTAATTTATTCGTGTGCCAGTTTCATCCCATCTCGGTTGTTATCAAGATGTCTTGGAGCAGTACAATTAAAGATATTAACGTTACAATTTTTTCGTCTAAATCACTTAAGAATAGTTCAAAATAGATGTTCCCATTTAACTTTCAGCTTCTAGATGATAATTCTGGATTTTGATGACCAAAACGTTGGGTTGTGTAATATTCAAAGTTTTTCGGTTGCTCGCAATAGGCTTTTGTACAATATGCTTTTATTTTCCCACTAAAATGCTCCATCTTAATGCTCCATTATTTCCACTAAAATGCTCGGTTTCCTCCAGAAATGCTTGGTTAATGCTCATACATAGGAGTTTTTAAATTTTCATAATCAGAGTGCTTAACAACAACGCATACTTAGTATAACAAGTTATAAACAACAACGCATGTAAAATTTTTAATACACCAGAAGATAATTCTCTAATTGATCTGTTGACACTTGGGTGAAGAGGCCAAGTTAAGTCTTCATTTTCTCGTAAAAAATAATGTTTATTTCTATATTCTGTGGAAAAAATATTAACTTTCAGGGAAAATGTCACTAAAATGCTCGAATAATGCTCAATGCTTTTGCCCCACTAAAATGCTCGAAAAAATGCTAGCATAATGTACAAAAGCCTAGGTCGCAAGTGTTGACAGATGGTAACAAAAATTCTAATTAGTGCTGGTTTTTGTTCGATTTCACTGAAATTTCAACACGGCGAAGCCCGCGAGGAATTCGCGAGCGGCGAAGCCGCGAGTGAAATTCCCGCCTGCCACATTTGGTATGGTTTTTGCTTGCCGCCCACTTTTAGCACTTTTGATGGATCAATTAAATAAGCCAATCAGAG
>JAHPZR010030354.1:0-10556 GCA_019787425.1 Platygyra sinensis | reverse complement strand
GACCAAAGTAGCTTAAGCTTTCGAGTTGGTCACTGCCACAGACAATTAATTGGCATGAACATGTACATCCAAAAAAAATTTTAGTATGCTAAGTACGAATAGGTATAATATACATATGTTACATCATAAAAAAAAGTACATAAATATATTTTGCATAAAAAGAACATTTTTCCCATAGGAGCAGGAATATATTGTTCCTGCCATGCAACATGGCTGCCGTGCAAAAACTCTATATGAGTAAAATTTTCTTATAATCACTGAGAGTAGGGGAACAAAATTTTGCTTAACCAGTTAGTATATGTTCGATTTTATGCGATGTCTCACGTTTGCTCAATAAACATAACTGTAGCCTCTTACCGGCACAGACATCCTTAGGCTCGTCACGCGCACAGATTGATTGACGAGGTAAGAATAAGGAGAATGACATAACTGAGGATTAAAAAAAAAGATTGTGATTGCAGTTTTCTAAGTTTTAGGGGAATTCACAGAAGCATATTACCTGGAGCCTCATGTTTCTATTGTTTTATTTAGACTGGAGTAAGTTAGTAACTGTTAGCAAAACTTACCTTCAAATTGAACCAGAACGACCGACCTCGTGGAAGCGTGAGAAAGTGCGCCCACGAAAAAAAAAGTTCCTTTTGGAATGCGGTTAAACGTGGCTAAGAGGCGAGAAAAACCCCTCCAAATACGAATAATGTTAACGATTTTTTTTTTCACTTGAAAAAATACAATAAAAAAGGCAGACGGATAAACAAAGTTAACAACAACAAATTAAAAGAAGAAAAGAACACTTGAACGGAAAAAGAATCCCGTTACGCGGTTTCTCGTTACGCCGTTATGCGTTTTAATAACAACCTTTTTTCCTAATTATATTTATCGATATTACAATGTATCGCCAGTTGGCCTGTAGAAACCACCAGGCTTATAGTTGAGGTCACCTCGTACATAACAATACGCTTACATCAGGAGGGAGGGGGTGACTTTATTGTTTTCGAGTATCTGTCAGAGACCGACTCATCACTGCCAGTGTGACGTCACATAGCAACAAGTCGACGCTTCGCTCGGTTTGCCCAGATTTAGCGTCGGGACTCCATTGAGGTCAAGCAAAATAGGATAATACAAGCTATTATTCCGCTGTTATTCAATAATTTTGCATAAGTGTGCAAGCTTTGTAGTGGAAATTGTCTGTGAGTACAACTGTTTGTTGTTTTTTGTGCGTTTTTTGTTCCAAATTGGGTCAAGTGGGGTTACCGTCATCTTGACTTCCGGTCAAGTAAAGGCCACCCAAAACGCCTGCCGTTTTCTCTTCAAGTTTTCATAATACAAGGATTTGTTCCTTTTTGATATAACTGTCTAGCAATTCTTAGTTTTTCTCAATGTGATGAGCCTTTTTTCTCAACAATCCTTTTGAGTGCGAGGGCGTACATGTCGGTTTGATTTCTCGCGTGTTAAACTTTGTTGGATTGGTGAAAAGTCAAGAGTGTCTATGTTTACCAGCTGTTAGCTGGTTGAATGCTTGTGTTTTAAATTTTGTGGGGTAGTTGACTGCCTGTGTGCTCCAGAAGGGCTAAACTTCAGAATACCAGGCCACGATTGCGTGACATTTTTAAGCTTGCTCCCGCAGTCCCGCAGCCAATAGATATTTGCATATGGAAACAAATTAAAGAGAAAAACTTAATGTATACACGAAACAAGCGTGCTACACATGAATATAACTCGTTCTAAAATCCATCAGCCGAAACAAGCTCTACACATGTAAAAACTTCCCTCTATAATATATGGGCCGAGACCCGGAGTTTTAACATTCATTTTTTCAACTGCGGGACTGCGGGAGCACTAGTTTTACTCATCTAAATTTCACTACTATTCGACATTGGGACTACGGGAGCAAAAGTTCTGCAACCATTTAATACTCATTTTTTTCCACTGCGGGAGCAATAGTTTTACTCGTCGTACTTTCATAGCAATAGTGTTACTCGCCTTGCGTTCATCAACCCATAAAATACAACACCAGTGCGGGACTACGGTTACTACAGGAGCAGGCGTTGAATGTCACGTAATCGTGGCCGGGTATTCTGAAGTCGCTTCTCCAAATACCATTCCATGAACTTTAAAGGAATTGTTGAGGCGAACCATATGTACTGAAGGCTTAATTCTCAGCACAGAGCAAACTTAATATACCATGTACCAAAACTCCTATTCTGGAATCAGGACATCTCCGCATTTCTGCGTGGGCTTTGTCGACGTCTCAGCCACTTGTTAGTATTCTCAAAAATGAGGCTTTCGAATAACTTATCCTACCGAAAATTGCTGAATAGAAGTCTTTCATATATTTTGAATCCTGGGTAACATTGAACAAAGTAATCGAATCACCAAAATGTTAGAAATTTCCACGTATCTTTCAGTTAACGAACCAAAAAATTTGGCCGCCATGTCGGAATTCACCGATGTATGACGTGACGTCACGCTGGTAGTTATGACTAAACCACTGATTTTCCTGGAGACGTCCCCTCCCTCGTGGCTTATAATTAGAGTGTGCGACTTTGCCAAATAAGTGACTATTTTACTAAAGAATTTTAGCAGTCTTAAAATTGGGAAAACTCGACTAAGAAGTGATTGTAAGGGGGGGGGGGGGGGGGAGGAATTCCAGATCTTTGGACCTTGGTAAAGAATTCTGAATATTTTTTTTCAGATTAGTTCGTCAGTTATGCACGCGACAATTGTTGATTGTTCTGGCGCTATGATCACGAATTTGACAGTTCTCTATCCTTTGCAAACAAAATTTTATGTTGACTCGAAAACCAATGGAGTGGAACTGAAGAGCAATGGCTTGAAACAGTTTTTTGCTCACATGATGTCAAAAGATAGTTTGCTGTTATTATTTACAAAACAGAACTAGTGAGACAATCTTAGATAGTCCAGACTGATGCAACTTACAACTCTGAAACAGGTTAGTATTATTTGTTGACTTTGATGGTCAGCTTGAACTTTTTCCTTGAAGAATTCCTTATTATAGGAAGTTATCACTTCATGAAATTGACGCGAATTTAAAAAATTCGCGCTCAGTTATGTTAAGGCTAATTTGCGATTATAAAGGATTATTCTATCCATGCCTTGCATACGGCTGGCGCGCGGGAAATTTGAATTGACCAATCAGGATTCAGCAGGGGGGAAAAACTTTACTGTCCTCACATCAGTGCAAGTTGACAGGAAAGGCATTGAAATCGAGCAACGTTTCTCATTGGAGATTGCATTAAATATTCACGAAAGAGGATTTTTAATTCCCAAAATCGTATCACATCGCAAAAAGTGAAATATGAAACATCCTGTGCCTCCAAGCTTCTAATTTGGCGCCAAAAATAGTGGTTCGTCGAGCGTCGCCATGTAGGATAATAGTTGTCTTATTTTGAGCAAAATGCGCCGTTCGTCGTCAAATTTAACCCGGAATTCTTTAGTTAATTATTGAAAGAGGCCAAAGCAACTTTAGCATTGTCTTTATTTTAGCTGGTGCCCAAGAAAAAGGCTGTTTTCGTGTCGTTTCTGTAGGACAGCTAAGTTTTGACTGCCGCACGTACTGCGGGCTCAGCCGCTGTATGCAAGGTGGGCTTGCAGAGAAAAGCATACTTGGTTTCTACCGTAGGGTGCGTGATTTTCCATGATGGAAAGTATATGAAGGGGTCACCTCTTCCAAAATAAATGTTCTATAAAAGTCCTTTATGGGGTTAAGGTTCAGACCTCTGGGTGGCGTGGGTGGAGTTTTCCAATATATCATGCTACTGAACTTGCGCGAGGCCTGTAAATCTTTGCATGCCGCGCGGAGACTGGTCACTGGAAGAATGCGACCGCCATCTTTGCTATGGTACATGGCTAATTTGCACTTGTGATGACCTTTGATCGCTAGCTGAAATGACAGTTTATAGTGAAGAAACTTGTACAACTTTAACCCAAAACTGCTTGGAGGAGTTTATCAAGGGAAAGAAATCGGATCAGGGGGCTCAGGCGTTTTTCGTGGAAGATTACGTTCACGATATTTTTTTAAATTTATCACATTTCACCAAGTTGAATCTTGTGTTATAAAAGGAACAGATATGTCAAGGATTGAACGCTGATAAGATTCAAATTCCTTATGACAAGAATCACGAAAGTGTCCTGATTGGTAAAAAGTCACCTAAACACACACAATTCAATCAAATATGAAGTAGTATCAAAATATCAAATAACCCTGTCAAGTATGAAGTGCAAATTAAATAATACTTGCGTTCAATCCTGGACATAAGTGGAAAGGAAAATGCTATTGCTCGATGTCTAAGTCGGAAAAGCCGCATGATGTGAAAATGATCTTGGAATTCAGCGACTCAGGATCGAACATTGTGTTTAGAAGATGTTCTTGCAAAGCCGGGCAGGGACATTGTCATCATCTCTCGGCTTTAGGCTACGCGGTGTTGACTTCTTTGAAGGAGTGATGGTGCTTAAGATTGTACTTCAAAGCCCCAGCAATGGCTACATGTAGCTTTATTCCCGAAAATATCCAATAGTTGGTTAAAGTTACGTTCAAATGTATCCAGTAAACCAGTCATTAGCACTGAACAACTAGTAGTTTAGCCTTCATGGGATGAATTTTTCTCTTTCTTTAAAGCGAAATAGCGAGACCGATTTCCCTCAGCCTGCCATGCAGGTGTATTTGAGAAGGCGAGAGAGTGTTAATAATGGTAATTGAACTGAGTGGAGTGGAATTTGTGATTTGAAATCACAAGTATGATTTCAGGCCAAAATTGCAGTCCACTCAGTTCAATTACCACTTTATTAAATCCATTTTGAAATCACACAATTTTATGGCGTTAAATTTTAGATTTTGATGTATTGTTCCAAGCCGAGCCGGTTTGTTAGAAATAGCAGAACCAGAAATGCTTTGACATCATTTAGTATGCAAAACGATGTCATGTGATGAAAACTCATTCAAGCATAACAAACAAACAAGCAGTTGTGAAGTGAGAACGAAAATAGTCTCTTTCATGCATCAAAGTTCGATTTTCTTCGCCTGAATCAATGATGGAAGACCTTCCTTTCTTTTGTGGTTGAGGCTGAGACTTCTCGTTGTCTTTAGAGAAGGAATTTGAGGTTTTAACCGGTGTAATTCTGCGATGGATAATTTTCTTTTGAGTTGTGAAACCCCTCGACTGCACGATGCCCAGCTGTGGATAGTTTTCTCTACTAAATACCGTTCAATGGCACTCTGCATGATTTTAAGGGATTTGGGCTCGTTAGTATCTCTGTTTCTTTTTGTGACCTCTGCGTACAGCTTTACACTTGGGACCTTGTCAAGTTCGAGCGGCGCCGTTTGTTTCAAGATATATTTTTCAAGATGGCGTTCATTCACTGTTTTGTGGAGCGGGTCGAAAGACTACATATGTTTATTCACAGCGACAGAGTTGAGCTCTTGTATTGCTTCGTTTATTTTGAAACTACCGCGAACCTGGAAACATGTACCTTCTTGAGATGGCTATGAATTTGTTGTTGTGTGGTTTTCGTTTGTTTTTGCTTTGCTGGACTCGGTATGATACGGATCTTGAGCAGATGTTGAACGGAAAACGCCAAAATATTCATCAAAATGGACACTGAATTTTGGAAAATTCTTGTTAAGTAGGTCTTCAGCCTGAAGGAACTTATTATCATCATTCAGAAACTGATCTATTAAATCTGTCAATTGCTTTCAAAAGGAAAAGACAACGACAACGTTTTGGCATTTATCATTAATTAACCTGTAGTTGCAAAATTCGCAACACAGTGGCTTTTTGCCTTTCATTTTCCTGAAATTTTATTGGTTACGTTAAACTAACCTTGAAATCTGATTGGTTGTTTTGTTTTACTGTCCAAACTGTCCCATTCTCATTGGCTGAGAAAAAGATGCGATTTAGAGCAAAAATAGTGCGATTCGTGAATAAATCGCACCCCTGAGAGTCAATCAGATTGCAAGGATAACCAGTGATTTCAAAAAAATTTTAAAACTCGTTATCTTGGATTCGGAAAACAGAGAAAGCTAGGAGTGTGTGAAAATGTGCTCTGTGATAGGAGTAGGGCCGAGAAAACTACCCAGCGGTAACCTGCAAAAACGTCTCCACTGCAGGATAGATTACTCTAATTGTATAGCTCTTAAACCTGTTTCGAAAAACTCAGCTAAAACGCGATTTCGCAGACTTAATGATTACTTATCCCATTAGAAGAAACTACATATAGATAAATGTACGCATAACCAAACTCAGTCAATAAGATGTAACAAAACTACTTTTCCTTTCGTTGTACAATCGTTTCTCTTAAGGTCCTTAAAGAGCTAGCATAAGACTTTAACGACATAACATTCTGCGTCTCTTTGGGAGTGGTAGTTTTACAAATTAATACCTCTTATTAATCATAAAAACCGGTTTCGGAGCGTCCCAGCCATTTCTTCCATTTAAGCCCAAATTGTAAAGCATAAGTCGTAAATCAAATTTTACCAACGTCCAAAAAGAAAAGCAGTCAACTAAATTTTCGTGCGCAAAACTGTTTCAGCATATTTTCATTTATGAGATTGAAAGTCATTATTTTGTATAGCGTTGATATAGCGGTGATTCGCTATTGAACAGTAAGAAAAATAAACTATGGCCTTTCGGCTACTAAAAAACTATTTACTGAAATTCTTGTAAGCCCGTCAGTGCCAAATGGCTTAAAGCCTAGCCGCGCCCCTGCTAAACCGGCTGTAAGGTTATATCAGGGGTGCCCATCAGGGGTGCCCATGACAAAGGGAAAAGTGTTTTTCAAGCCGGAAACTCTTTTTTGGATCATGGCCATAAAGCCGAGAGGGAGGGGTACCCAACTGTTATTTAGCTTGAACACTGTTATTTAGCTAGACCAGGGTGTAGGGAGTTAGAGCGGGGGTCAGTTTTATTGGAACTGTCCGGCCAGTGAAAGTTATTTATAAAAACCAACATCTTGTGAACAAATTAGAACATAAATTGGTTATTCAGTTTTGAGATCCTCAACATTTCCGTACAAAGTATTGTCGTATTCTTTGAGGTTGACGTACGTCTGTAGAAAAAGGCAAATCATATAATTAATGATACTGATCGTATATTAAAATCCTTTGATAGAGGACAACGAAGTAAACATAACAAATTCAGTTAAGGTAGCCGAACACAGTTTTCAAGTGCCTATGCCTAATTTACCATTACTTTTTAACTATTTATGCTTTAGGGTCTGTTTTTTATCAGAGTCAAGGTTAACTTGCATTTTGGCTAGGGTGTGAGCTGTTGCCATGTAAACGGGGCTGGTTAAAAACAAAGCTTAAAAAACGGTTTTTGTTTATAAAAAAATCCAGTCGTTAGATTAGTTTCATCGTTTGCCCAGTACGAATTGACATTAAATCCCTTCTGTCAACACTGTTTTAATAAAATTTTGACATAGGCGATTTTCGCAATTCGCCGTAAATCGTTTTCCGTATTATTAAAAATTTCCTGTGTCAAAATTCAGATTTTTCGTGATAGATCATTCAAGTGGTTTTTGAACTATTTTTTTGCCAAATTCTTGAAATTCTAACGACTGTATCGTTAGAAATCGGTAAGTTTCAATCAATCTCAATTTTTCGAGCAACTGCGCATGCGCTGCATTTAACTCGGTTTTTTCGGTAACAAACAAGAGTTGAGAATTGCTGGGTTCTTAGCATCGTCACCTTGTCTACCATATCTTTGTGATAAAACACTTAAGCCATCAGTACACTGCGTTCAATTAGAAAAAATAATACACAGTGCTGGAGTTGAGTAACTCTATAGACGGCATGTTTGTTTTTTGGCCACCTTAAGTTGCCAATTTTGAATGTAGTTTTACGAAGGCTTCTTTCGCCAGCTATGAAAAGGATTTTCTGTAAAAACGACCTACTTTAGTATCTTGCGGGCTTGGTTAGCAATGGGTAAATACATGCTGTTTTGTCAGAGTGTTAACCCTTGCTATAAATTTGGTCTTATTTAAATTTAGATTGCCAACTGGTACGTGTATTGCTTAAGGAAGAGCTCTGGCAACAATCAAGCCAAGCAGATTAATTCTTGGTTGCGTGGTCCTCTGCATGCTAGATTTTTTGGTAAGTTGTACGAAATAAAAGCGTAAAGCTGAGAGCTTACCTTGTG
Source organism: Platygyra sinensis (assembly GCA_019787425.1). Taxonomy (NCBI): domain Eukaryota; kingdom Metazoa; phylum Cnidaria; class Anthozoa; order Scleractinia; family Merulinidae; genus Platygyra; species Platygyra sinensis. Next base: position 2,403 of record JAHPZR010030354.1, on the reverse strand, counting down.
GTTTCTTTCCACTTCTTTCATTGTTTCCTTTAGTTTGACAAAAGTAGGTCGATCTCTTGGCTCTTCCTCCCAGCAATTTAGCATCACCTGATATCTAATATATAGCAATAATCAGCAACAAAAACAGGACTGATAATAAACAATTATTGGATGAGGTTTTTGTGATATCCGGAATAACCAAGGTCGAGGTAAGTGTTTATCCTACGATTAAAATTTATTCGATTTATAACTTTTTCTTCTATACAAATGTTTTTTTTTTATTGCTGCTTTGTTTTGTGTATATGGTGATTATTAAACTCAGAACAGAAAGTCAAACAATAAACAGAAAACCTCACCCCAAAAGTTACAAAACTCAAAAATCAAAATTCTACCTTTTCCTGGGTTAGCTTAATCGGACACTGAACCACCCATCCAAGAAGCGACGCTTTTAGGCTGGCCTAAATCTATGTATTAGTGATAACAAGATAATTATGATATGCAAGATGTGTAGCGAGATATTTACAGTTTGCCATCCACATGTTTAGGCTTTGGCATTCTGAATCCTTCCTGAAGTTTGCTGGCGATTTGTCGAGCGCTTACTCCTGGATATGGAGACCCACCTGAATATGAAAACAAAGTTACTATCATTTGCGACAAATTTATAATTTCAGATGTGAAATTACAAAATAACCAAGGCAACGTCTGGTGCAAAAGTCTAATCCCACAATTGTTAAGGCTGATTTGTTACCCATGACATTAAAGGGTAATCAAATGGTTATACTTGTATTGTTTTTCTATTTTGTCAAAATTCTCATAATTTCCCTCGCCTAAAGGCTCGGAAAGCCATTAGAAGTTTGCCAAACGCGCGTGGAATTATTTCCTATTTTCACTCTCTGACATTTGTTTACTAATACTAACGTAATGTTTTCATGATGCATTGCGTAGATTTATAGCAAGTATGTAAAAATAACCTACCTATGGTGAGAATCTCGTATAGTAGAACACCATAGCTCCAACTGAAAGAAAATAAAACAGTAAGTAATATTCTTTCCATACAAAAGTTGCATACAGAAACGATTTGGGGAAATAATGAATTGAGAAGAGGTAGATACCTTTCTTGGATCTCTGTTGATTAACCAAGAATTCGTCAATTAAGGAAGGTATCGCTTTCTCATAAGTAACAGACAATAATATTTTCAATTACGGCTTATTATCAAACTCTAATAAAACATCATCAAACCAGAATGATGCTTTGAAGAAAAACGAAGGAACACACTGATTATAACAACTTACCAAAAAAAAGTTGAACTTTTCCCAGGATGACCTGGAGATAGACGTGTTTTGGAGTTTGAGTTATAAACACTGGCTCACGAAAGTGATTTCTACTTATTACATGGTTTGATGATGTTTTATTAGAGTTTGATAATAAGCCGTAATTGAAAATATTATTGTCTGTTACTTATGAGAAAGCGATACCTTCCTTAATTGACGAAGTCCTTGGTTAATCAACAGGAGATCCAAGAAAGGTATCTACCTCTTCTCAATTCATTATTTCCCCAAATCGTTTCTGTATGCAACTTTTGTATGGAAAGAATATTACTTACTGTTTTATTTTCTTTCAGTTGGAAGCTATGGTGTTCTACTATACGAGATTCTCACCATAGGTAGGTTATTTTTACATACTTGCTATAAATCTACGCAATGCATCATGAAAACATTACGTAGTATTAGTAAACAAATGTCAGAGAGCTGAAAATAGGAAATAATTCCACGCGCGGTTTGGCAAACTTCTAATGGCTTTCCGAGCCTTTAGCGAGGAAATTATGAGAATTTTGACAAAATAGAAAAACAATACAAGTATACCCATTGATTACCCTTTAATGTCATGGGTAACAAAATCAGCCTTACAATTGTTGGGATTAGACTTTTGCACCCAGACGTTGCCTTGGTTATTTTGTAATTTCACATCTGAAATTATAAATTTGTCGCAAATGATAGTAAACTTTGTTTTCATATTCAGGTGGGTCTCCATATCCAGGAGTAAGCGCTCGACAAATCGCCAGCAAACTTCAGGAAGGATTCAGAATGCCAAAGCCTAAACATGTGGATGGCAAACTGTAATATCTCGCTACACACTCTTGCATATCATAATTATCTTGTTATCACTAATACATAGATTTAGGCCAGCCTAAAAGCGTCGCTTCTGGATGGGTGGTTCAGTGTCCGATGAAGCTAACCCAGGAAAAGGTATGAATTTTGATTTTTGAGTTTTGTAACTTTGGGGTGAGGTTTTCTGTTTATTGTTTGACTTTCTGTTCTGAGTTTAATAATCACCATATACACAAAACAAGGCAAGCAATAAAAAAAAAACATTTGTATAGAAGAAAAAGTTATAAAATCGAATAAATTTTAATCGTAGGATAA
>JAHPZR010030353.1:12500-15995 GCA_019787425.1 Platygyra sinensis | reverse complement strand
GCGCACATTTTGCTTATCTCTACCTGTGTAATTTAGTTTTGTTTTGTTTCTTTATTGTAATGTACTTAAATGTAGAAATATTATTTATAAAGAGTGCAAAAAATAATAAACTGTAAACTGTAAACTGTAACTGTAATTCTCCTGCCATGCAACATGGCTGCCGTGCAAAACATCTATTTGTACTTGGTATATATTTCGTCTTCGTTTTCGATCTTTATTATTATTTAAAGAACATTAACCACAGCAGCAGAAAAAAAGAAGACAAAATTTCCAGTTAAGCGGATTCTCGTTACCCCGTAACTCCGTTACCCGTTACGCGTTTTTCTAAGTATCGGAAAAAAAGCAAATAAATAGATTCTTGAATCTTGAAAAAATAAATACTGTCTACGATATTTTATCCACCCTTTTTGGCATAAATGGCCCTAGATAATGACGCAAAATTCAGATAGAAAACAGACTTACTCCTACAACTCTCACTCGCGAGTTTTGTGTGACTCAATATTGCGTGATACGAGCAGGCCGATTAATTTTAAACATGGTGACGTTTGACAATTGAGACTTGATATCCAACAAACGAGTGGTTTTTCACTCCTTGAGAGACCGCGACACCACCGTTTAAAGAATGAAAGATTTCTGTGGGCTGATGATCGCGGTAAACGTTCTCTCTTCAAGCTACCTCTCATATTTTATCCTGTTTCCGATACTTCCGCATGCAGGTACGTTTAAGTGATTTTCAGTATCCATTCGCAATCTGTTTCATTTGCTGCGTGTAATGAAAATAGAATGGTGTTGGTTACAAATATCGACAAATTACATTCGTTTCAAGCTAGAAGTTAAAGTTTGATCACAGATAAGTTTAATATAACCATATAATTATATAAAGGAATCATGTTTTCAGAGGTTTGTCTGAAGCCCATATTCACAGTAAAGGCAGTTTAGGCCCAGGTCAAACGTCTAACTTCACATGAGACGAAGTTCTGTAAACTACAATTAGAGTCAATCCAAGCGGATAAAGCTCGAGCCGATCCTAAATCGAATTTAGATCGACCAAACGTTGAACTTCAATTGATTTGCTCAGTTTAGTTCAGCTTAGTTCGTCTCATGTGAAGTTCCACGTTTGACCTGAGCCTTAGCAAAGTTTGTTTGAATTCATAACACGGTTAAACCAAAGTCTCCCGTGTTATTATGTCAAATGTTGATGTAATTCATTAAAAGGATAAAACCCGGGGAGAAAACAAAGCTTTATCTTTGTATCTACCACAAAGTCATCATTATCTGTCATTAGCTGAAGTTATGTGAGATTGTAATGGAGAATGCAACAAAATTAGATACGCAGCGATAACTTCAAGCTTTGGAGATCATAATAATGACATACAAGAGCAGTTTTCCGAGGGTACTGGTTGGATATTTTGTGAGAGTGTACGTTCTTTTGCATACCCGTTTCAGTGTTACCTCAGATGTTTACCTCATGCAGGCACCTTTAAGGTGGTATGATACCCTAAAATATGGTAATTTTAATGAAAAGCTCGATTTTTTGAAAATACAAGATTTGAGACCCTTGAACAATTGTCGAAAACATTTTGAAGTGATCCTGCTAATTTTCCTCTAGATAAGTGCGAAATTTAAGGAAAGTACACATTGGTATAAGTTTTTTTTTACCTAGCAACGGCCATAGCAACGCTTGTTTACCATAAGAAAGTGGCCAAAAACTATGGATTAGTCTTAACATGTATTAACAAAACTTTGTAGAAAAGCTTTGACGACATGCACAATTAGATTGGCATAATTAGTTGTTAAAGATCTTACCTCGAATCACCATCACAGGCCCATTCGTTTCTCTTATGAAAAGGAATATTTCCTAAAACTGTAGTAACTTTATACAAAACAGAACAACCATTCCACCCCCTCCCCCGAGACCCAATCTAAACCCCAGCCGGTTATTTGTGGCCTGTTAAATGCTTAAGAGTGACTTTATAAATACTACGGATAGGTGTGCAAAATGCAAAAATCGAATTCCCTCAAACTTTTTCACAAGAAAGCCCTCTAGAAACTATTTAAGAAAATACAACTTTCAGTTCGTTTGGATTTATATTTTTCAAGAAGAGCTATTTTTTAATTTTCATCCTCGGAGGAGCCCTCAAACCACTGAAAAATGTCCTTCGTATTTGCGACTCGTGTGAGAAAACTAAAACAAATATCAAAACTATTTCGATATCACACAATTCAATGACCCTTCCTTTACATAGTACCGTTATTAGAGTTCGAAAAGATTCAAACCTGAATTTTTTAAAAAAAAATTCAAATTTACCCTCCCAAACACCATCATCAGAAAGCTCGACTTTGGCAAATTTCAACGGCAAAATTCCCTACCTGGTACATGGATTCCGCTGTCAAGGTGGTATTCTATAGAAAGAGTAAGGTTTCCTCTATCGTTCTGTGAAATAAAGTTTTGGGGCAACTCTAACTGCGAATTTAGACGACCGAAAATATTTACGGTACTTGCTTAAAGTTTATGACCTTTGAACTTACAGTTGTCTTAATAAATACAAGAGATAAACTAAACAACAGTTGGAATTCTAGTATGAATGCGACCCTTTCCCCCATTTAAATGATTTATAGTTATTTTTTATCTTCTGTGGGCAATTGTATCGAAAGTAATATTTTTTTAACGCTTCTAACTTGTTTATGAGTACATGCGTATTTGATTACTGAAGCGGAAATTTGTGAATATTAAATTTGTTCCATCTATAAAGTTCTATTTCGTGTGCTGAAAGGCGTTAAGTGTTCTCATTAAAACAAAATGGTATTGCCAAGTAGAAGGTTTTCCTCTCAGATTTTAAAACATATAGTTTTTGGCTTACCGTCCACATGCATGGCTTGATTTACCCAGCAGCATTATACCGGGTGTGATAACAATGAGATGGCGTGACGATAATTGACAAGTCAGAGTCACGAATCGGATCGAATCGAATTCATCAAAATATATTTATTGTATCTTTTGACATCATAATACTTTGAGACTACAAGAATCTCGTGAAATAAGTCTACAAAGTTTTGAAACCCTTATTACGGTGAAGTGGAGAACCTGGACCTACACTATTTTTATATTGCGGTCGAGTGATCCTCGAGTGTAATGTTATAATAAGTTTATAAGCTACTGTTACTGTTGGGTTAGGCGAGGGGTAGGTGCGCAGTTGCCCAGATACTGATATTGATTCGAAAGATTAACGTACCGGAGATTTAACCATAACTATTGAACTTTTCACAGGCCAAAATTGCCTATTAAGGACATGATTGTGCAACATCTCGAAGCCCAACCTCGTTCCCAGGACTTTTCCCTTTCCCGCCTCTCCCAATTTCAAAGGGAAAAAGCCCTGGGATAAAGTTGTATATAAGACAGCGAGTCAGCGAGTCAAAAACGGCTGCCGCAAAATTGAAAAGTTTTTTTCCGCAGCGGTAAATGATGTTGCCCTGTTAAGCTCTGGCCAAACGATC
>JAHPZR010030353.1:0-2500 GCA_019787425.1 Platygyra sinensis | reverse complement strand
AAATTCCATTGAATTATGATCTTTTTAGCTTCTCTTGTAATAAAGAATTGGTTCATGCTTAACGTGCGTATATCGAGTTATGGATGTACGCGGGAAGTTTGGAGAGCACGAAAGAAGCGTAAGAGTTGCTCGAGACGATAGCCGAGAGCACCTCTAGCTTCTTGAGTGCTCTCAAAACTTCCCAAGTGCATCCATAACTCTATTTATGCACAGCTAAAAGCATGAGCCAATTCTTTTATAACATGGCGACAACAACTTGGGCGCTAAAACATGTTTTATTTCTAACTGGCGTTGACTACAACTGATTAGTTCTTAAGATGCACAGCGAAGAAAAACAAAGGTCTTTATTGTTCATTTAATGTTAATGGTCTTTCTGATTGTTCCTTGATTCTCTGCATTGTTTTCTGAACAGCAAGTCGTACAGGAAGACGATGCTTATCATTTACATTTTCTCTGTCTGTGTTCCTATTACTGCGCATGCTGCTTTCGTTTGACAACTCTACTTTATAGTGTCTTTAAAGGTCTTGAAAGCTCTTTTCCACAGCTTGCTCTTAAAGACACTGATCTCACGAATCTGTCTTTAGGTAAAAATTACTAACGACACCTACTTTCCACTTGTTGCGTGATGTATTATCATGTACAAGAACAACGTGTCCTATAGCAATGTCTCTGTTTTCTTGTTTGATATTTTCTCTCGTTAATGGTGATTTTTGCGCAGACTCGTTAGATATTCCGGTTGCTATCTGGTCCCAATGGCTTGTATTACTTTCTTGTAATACTTCGTTTGTTCTTTGACTGAAATTTGAGGAAGGACATAGTCTGGATCTTCTTCATTTTCTTCAGTTTTAATGTGATCGGATCGGAGGAGTAGCTTTGTTGAGATCTACTCAAGGATGTCTTAAGTGGCGGCTGTTTATTGTTTTCCTATTTCAGTGAGTATCATGTTTAATTCAATCAACTTCAGACAGGTTTTCGCCACTGTCTTCTTAAACCATCCTTCCACCAGCCCTTATCTTTTTCCTAGAATTCTCTACACTACGAAGCTCTTTTCGTCATGAATTTCCAGGTGATGTCAGGCTGAGAAGTAACTGTTGTCAAACATTTGTTTTCAAGGACTTGAGTTTGCTTTCTTTCAAGCTCTTGGCCCCCCTGGGGGAGGGACTCCCATATGGAAAGGACGAGGACACTCGTCAGAAATTTTAAAAAGAACCACTAAGAGAGACCAAGATCCTGTTTTGTGGATGTGGCTTGAATATTTTTTCAATACTAAGAGATTTTGACGTCAATTACGTGCGCTTTGATGGCTTCCTTCGCAATGTTTTCTACAGTTTTCAACGGAAAAGCGCTACAGACGTTTTTGCTCAAAAGAAGTTCAGAGAAGACTTTTAATTCAAAATTTTTATATAGATACGATTAATTAATAATTGGACCTAGTGTCGTACAGTTCAGGGAGTAATCGTGCTTATCATCATCATCATCATCCTCATCCTCATTCCCATCATCATCATCATCATCATTTAAAGAAATTCACTAATGATCATTTCACTAAAACGAAGGAATTGACCATAAAATAAACGAGGAAATCTCCATTAAAAATATGCAAAGAAATGCATTTAGTTGGGATTAATAAGTTCTTTTCACGCATTCTTACAGCTTGTGAGACTCGTGAGCAAATCCAACCCGGCGTAACAGAAGAAGAAATTTAAGAAGTCTATGAAACAGCTTTTTCCAACAACACAAAGAAAACTTTAGAATTCGACTTGGTAGTATTTACAAATACGGTTTCTTATCGGCGAAAAATCCGAAAACCGACCCAAAGCTATTTGATTACAGTTGCAATTTACAACAACCCTGACAAAGCAACTCAAGTGTTATTGTTTAGAGGTTCGCGAAATAAAAACAGTGAAACTTATCAAAATGTCTCAAAACCAGGGACACTTAGCAACTCCTTTTGTAACCGAACAACGTAACCTGTGTCTTCAATAGTTTTCGAAAACACGAAAGCGGTTTCTACGACAAAAAGTCGGTAATTCAATACAGTCTGAATGAATCAGTTTTCAGGGCTGAAAATTCTTGCAAACGTTCTGAAGACTGTAATGAGCTTTATCTTTTCGACAAATCAACTAATCAACCACTTTTACGCTGTGTTTAGCGTTTTGTTTTTTCACGAAACATACGAAACACGTTTGATTTCTCTTGTTGATCACCTGATGAATCAAGTGACTCTGCACATCAAGAGAGAACTCGAAACTACGAAGGACTTTCTGCACTCATTAGTTTCATTTTTTTTTCTTCTTTTTACCCTGCTGCTTTGACAATTATTCCCTTCGGTGTCTGTGGATAGTAGTGAATATTACATCCACCAGATTTATCATTGTCAAAGTTATTTATTTCCCAGTGTAATTTAAATATTATTGTTGCCACAGCTTTACAGTCATTTTTTTTGGCCGTAGCTTTAACAGTCGTTTAAAAAATCGAATCGAACGTCGAAAGAATACTT
>JAHPZR010030352.1:0-18242 GCA_019787425.1 Platygyra sinensis | reverse complement strand
AACGAGCCTGAATCCCTAAAATCATGAGAGTGCCATTGAACGGTTATTAGTAGAGAAAACTATCCACCAAGCTGGCATCGTGCAGTCGCGGCGGGGTTGTTCACAACTCAAAAGTTAATTATCCATTCGCAGAATTACACGGTAAAGAAAGGAAGGTCTTCATCATTGATTAGGCGAGAAAAAATCGAACTTTGATGCATGAAAGAGACTCATTTTCGTTCTCACTTACAACTGCTGGTTTGTTTGTTATGTTGAATGAGTTTCATCCCACATAACATCGTTTTGCATACAATAATGATGTCAAAGCATTTCCGGGCTTACGCTATTTCTAACAAACGGCCTCGCTGGAACAATACCAAAATCTAAATTTAACGCCATAAAATTGTGTGATTTCAAAATGCGATTTAATAAAGTGGTTTAATGAAAACTGAGTGGACTCAATTTTGGCTGAAATCATACTTGTGATTTCAAATCACGCGTATATGTGATTTCAGGCCAATTCCACTCCACTCAGTTAATTACCATTAATAACATCTCTCCCTTCTCAAATACAACCTGCATGGCAGGCTGAGGGTATCCCCTGGTCTCTCGCTATTTTCGCTTTGAGAAATCATCCCATAAAGGCTAAAAACTACTAGTTGTTCAGGCTAATGACTGGTTACTGGATACATTTGAACTTAATGGAACCAAAACCATTGGATATTTGTGGGAATGAAAGCTAACATGCTAACCATTGCTCGGGCTTTGAAGTACAATCTTAAGACCATCACCCTTCAAAGAATCTCAACACGCGTAGCCTTAAAGCCGAGAGAATCGATGACAAAATGTCCTGCCGGGGCCTTTTGCAAGCACATCACTTCTAAACACAATGTTCGATCCTGAGTCGCTGGAATTCCAAGATCATTTTCACATCATGCGGGTTTTCCGACTTGACATCGAGCAATAGCATTTTCCTTCCACTATGTCCAGGATGAAATGCAAGTATATTTAACTGTAATCATATTTGACAGGCGTTAGTTTGATAATCATTTGATACTACTTATATTTAGATTACTCCGAATGTGTGTGTTGAGGTGACTTTTACCAATCAGGACACTTCGTGATTTTGGTCATTTAAAGATTTTGAATATTATCAGCGTTCAATCCTGGAAATATCTGTTTCCTTTCATAACACCAAGATTCAATTTGGTGAAATGTGATTAAATTAAAAAAAAAATAATCAGTGGAACGTAATCTTCCACGAAAAACGCCTGAGCCCCCTGATCCGATTTCTTTCCCTTGATAAACTCCTCCAAGCAGTTTTGGGTTAAAGTTTTACAAGGTTATCACTATAAAACTGTCATTTCAGCTAGCGATTCAAAAGGTCATCACAGTTGCAAATTAGCCATGTACATAGCAAAGCATGGCCGCGCATACTTCCAGGACAGTCCCCGCGCGGCATGCAAAAGATTTACAGGATGCGCGCGGAGTTCCCGTAGCATGATATATTGGAAAAAACTGCACCCACGCCACCCAGGAAGTCTGAACTTAACCCATTAAAGGACATTTTACTAGAACATTTAATTTTGGAAGAGGTGACCCCTTCATATATTTCCATCTGGAAAATCACGCACCCTACGGTAGAAAACCAGTATGCTTGTCTTGTGTGAGCCAAACTTGCAACGGCGGCTGAGCCCGCAGTACCGTGCGCAGCACCAAAACTAGCTGTTACCTACAGAAACGACCACGAAAACAGCCTTTTTCTTGGGCGCCAGCTAAAATAAAGAACATATGCTTAAAGTTGCTTTGTCCTCTTTTAATAAGTTAACTAAAGAATTTCCCGGGTTAAAGTGACGACGAACGGAGCATTTTCTCAAAATAAGACAACTATTATCCTACATGACGACGCCGAGGAACCACATTTTTGGCGCCAAATTAGAAGCTGGGAGGCACAGGATGTTTCATATTTCTATTTTTGCGAGGTGATACGGTTTTGGGAATAAAAATCACTCTTTCGTGAATATTTAAATGCAATCTTCAATGGAAAAACGTTTGCCGATTTCATGCCTTCCTGTCAACTTGCACTGATGTAGAGGACAGTAAAGTTTTTTCCCCCTCTGCTAAATCCTGATTGGGCAAGTCAAATTTTCCCGCGCGCCCGCCGTATGCAAAAGGCCATGACAGAATAACCCTTTATAAACGCAATTAAGCCTTAACATAACTGAGCGGAATTTTTTAAATTCTGCACTCAATTTCAGGAAGTGATAACTTCCTATAACTAGGTATTCTTCAAGGGAAAAGTTCAAGCTGACCATCAAAGTCAACAAATAATACTAACCCGCAGGGAAGGGCAGGGATGAGGACCCTTGTGATTACTGTTTCAGAGCTGTAAGTTAATTGCATCAGTCTGGACTATCTAAGATTGTCTCACTAGTTCTATTTTGTAAATAATAACAGCAAACTATCTTTTGACATCATGTGAGCAAAGAACTGTTTCAAGCCATTGCCCTTCAGTTCCACTCCATTGGTTTTCGAGTCAACATAAAATTTTGTTTGCAAAGGATAGAGAACTGTCAAATTCGTGGTCATAGCGCCAGAACAATCAACAATTGTCGCGTGCATAACTGTCGAACTAATCTGAAAAAAATATTCGGAATTCTTTACCAAGGTCCAAAGATCTGGAATTCCCCCCCCCCCCCCCCCCCCCCCCCCACCCCGCCCTGTTACAATCACTTCTTTGTCGAGTTTTCCCAATTTTAAGACTGCTAGAATTCTTTAGTAAAATAGTCACTTATTTGGCAAAGTCGCACACTGTAAGCCACGAGGGAGGGGGCGTCTCCAGGAAAATCAGTGGTTTAGTCATCACTACCAGCGTGACGTCACGTCATACATCGGTGATTTCCGATATGGCGGCCAAATTTTTTGGTTCGTTAACTGAAAGATACGTGGAAATTTCTAACATTTTGGTGATTCGACTACTTTGTTCAATGTTACCCAGGATTCAAAATATATGAAAGACTTCTATGCAGCAATTTTCGGTAGGATAAGTTATTCGAAAGCCTCATTCTGAGAATACTAACAAGTGGCTGAGACGTCGACAAAGCCCACGCAGAAATGCGGAGATGTCCTGATCCCAGAATAGGAGGTTTGGTACATGGTATATTAAGTTTGCTCTGTGCTGAGAATTAAGCCTTCAGTACATATGGTTCGTCTCAACAATTCCTTCAAAGTTCATGGAATGGTATTTGGAGAAGCGACTTCAGAATACCCGGCCACGATTGCGTGACATTCAACGCCTGCTCCTGTAGTAACCGTAGTCCCGCACTGGTGTTGTATTTTATGGGTTGATGAACGCAAGGCGAGTAACACTATTGCTATGAAAGTACGACGAGTAAAACTATTGCTCCCGCAGTGGAAAAAAATGAATATTAAATGGTTGCAGAACTTTTGCTTCCGTAGTCCCGATGTCGAATAGTAGTGAAATTTAGATGAGTAAAACTAGTGCTCCCGCAGTCCCGCAGTGGAAAAAATGAATGTTAAAACTCTGGGTTTCGGCCCATATATTATAGAGGGAAGTTTTTACATGTGTAGAGCTTGTTTCGGCTGATGGATTTTAGAACGAGTTATATTCATGTGTAGCACGCTTGTTTCGTGTATACATTAAGTTTTTCTCTTTAATTTGTTTCCATATGCAAATATCTATTGACTGCGGGACTGCGGGACTGCGGGACTGCGGGAGCAAGCTTAAAAATGTCACGCAATCGTGGCCTGGTATTCTGAAGTTTAGCCCTTCTGGAGCACACAGGCAGTCAACTACCCCACAAAATTTAAAAACACAAACATTCAACCAGCTAACAGCTGGTAAACATAGACACTCTTGACTTTTCACCAATCCAACAAAGTTTAACACGCGAGAAATCAAACCGACATGTACGCCCTCGCACTTAAAAGGATTGTTGAGAAAAAAGGCTCATCACATTGAGAAAAACTAACAATGGCTAGACATTTATATCAAAAAGGAACAAATCCTTGTATTATGAAAACTTGAAGAGAAAACGGTAGGCGTTTTGGGTGGCCTTTACTTGACCGGAAGTCAAGATGACGGTAACCCCACTTGACCCAATTTGGAACAAAAAACGCACACAAAACAACAAACAGTTGTACTCACAGACAATTTCCACTACAAAGCTTGCACACTTATGCAAAATTATTGAATAACAGCGGAATAATAGCTTGTATTATCCTATTTTGTTGGACCTCAATGGAGTCCCGACGCTAAATCTGGGCAAACCGAGCGAAGCTTCGACTTGTTGCTATGTGACGTCACACTGGCAGTGATGAGTCGGTCTCTGACAGATACTCGAAAACAATAAAGTCACCCCCTCTCTCCTGATGTAAGCGTATTGTTATGTACGAGGTGACCTCAACTATAAGCCTGGTGGTTTCTACAGGCCAACTGGCCATACATTGTAATATCGATAATTAGAAAACAGTCCTAAGAAAGCATGCGCGCTGATTGGTTAAAAATCGTGTTTGTATAACTCGATGGAGACACAGAACTAGCGCGCGCTGTTGACGTAGTGATGGCACGAGCAAAGAGAATTTACATTTTGATAATCAAAGTTAACAAGTTGTTTTCCTTTTTCTCGTCGTGGTGTTTCTAAAAGAAATAGAAAACATGTACTCCTTGTTTCTATCGAGTTATACAAACACTCGTGACAGTTTGGGAGAACTCGAAAAAGCTGTGGAAACATTCGCCTGCGGCTCGTGTTCCACAGCATTTCTCGTTCTCCCAAACTTCCACTCGTGTTTGTATAACTCGATAGAAACACGGTACATGTTTTCTATTTCTTAAATATAATTAGGAAAAAAGGTTGTTATTTAAACGCATAACGGCGTAACGAGAAACCGCGTAACGGGATTTTTTTTCCGTTCAAGTGTTTTTTTCTTCTTTTAATTTGTTGTTGTTAACTTTGTTTATCCATCTGCCTTTTTTATTGTATTTTTCAAGTGAAAAAAAAATCGTTAACATCATTCGTATTTGGAGGGGTTTTTCTCGCCTCTTAGCCACGTTTACCGCATTCCAAAAGGCACTTTCGCGGGTGCACTTTCTCACGCTTCCACGAGGTCGGTCGTTCTGGTTCAATTTGAAGGTAGGTTTTGCTAACAGTTACTAAGTTACTCCAGTCAAAATAAAACAATAGAACATGAGGCTCCAGGGAATATGCTTCTGTAAATTTCCCTAAACCTTAGAAAACTGCAATCACAATCTTTTTTTTAATCCTCAGTTATGTCATTCTCCTTATTCTTGCATCGTCACTCAATCTGTGCGCGTGACGAGCCTAAGGATGTCTGTGCCGGTAAGTATATTTATTGAGCAAACGTGAGACATCCCATAAAATGGAACAGATAATAACTGGTTAAGCAAAATTTTGTTCCCCTACTCTCAGTGATTAAAAGAAAATTTTACTCATATAGAGGTTTTGCACGGCAGCCATGTTGCATGTAACCTGCGATCAGGCGTCTTTTTTTTCGTGGCGGGAAGGAACGCCTGATACAATTACTTGACTATTCGCCTGCCGCCCCCTAATTAAAATATCTGTCAGTGAGAATGTCGGCGATGCCATCAGATCATCAATCGGAATTACCGGAAGTCGCTTCGTGGGCGGGAATTACACGAACAGCGTGAATTTACATACAGTATTTGTACAGTACGGCCGAGCAAAATATGGTTAATTTTGGAAAGCGCATCCTCCTGTTTCGTTCGTAAATGAGTAAGTTTCAGGAGTAGAACGGGAAATGCTATCCTTGTGCGTCTAGTGTGTCAATTAGTAAAGGTACCGTTCCTCTTTGTAAGCCAACAAAAAGCAACGGTGGTTTTTGATGTGGCGTTGGCTGTACTGCCCATATGAAACGAAGCTTTTGAAATTAACTGATATATAACGCTCTTGTCGAATTCCGTCGGTTTGCACGGCCAAAACATATCTCCAATGGCATACGATTTTATGAAAGCATTATATTTGTTCATCTTTGAGAGTTTTGTGAACAAAACTCTCAAGAGAAGCAAATAAGAGGCTGTCTCTCTAAAAACCGACCACTGATTTTACTTCGAAAATTCGATTTTTCTCATAAGCTGGGATTTTAAAGCCCTTACCTAGTTAATCACTAAAATGAGTTTTATTTGATTAAAAATTGTAATTGAATTTTCCTAGGCTTAGTTAAAGTTCGGTCTTCTGGACTCAAGTTGCATGCCTGCCGAAACTGGAAAAATAGCACATATTGCCGTCGCTCTAAAAAAATTAATATTCGCTCTAAAGTCCCAATTCTTTTTTAAACTATAGATATATCACAACAGTTTGTTTAGCCATGTTTCAATTTAATTCAATGTTGTTCCTTCAACGGCTGAAAGCAGATTTTCTACCCGTTAAATCGAGTTTTGAACCAATCACGAAAACAGCGCTAGTTTGAAGGCGCGTTTTAAAAATGTGGCACCTGTTTGAAACCGCTGAACTACATGAATAGAAAGTATAAATGACACTTAATTCAAAACAATAATATAATTTGTCTGCCCACTAGGTTTTCAAAACTAATGACCGCTTGAAGTTCAGGAAATTTTGAAAGTATTTTAGTGAGTAACTGCATACTCGCCTTCGTGAAGTGCTCCTATAAATTCACGTAAATCTCTTACCTGGCTTCGAGATTAAAGTTTTGGTCCTTTGTAGCAATCCTTGAATCCTAGGTAGCATTAAAACTGCCAGATTTTCCTTCCAGCGGTAGGTTTGTATACAAGGTACATTTATGCGTTCCTGATCTGTGTCGAGCGTGACGGACACATACTCTCATGTTCTTTGTATTGCTGACCATTGTTTTCCTCGAAGTCGGTTTAATCATATAGAGTCCTCTTAAAAGGTTTGTAGAAGCACTCTTTTGGACAACTCTCGGCACACATACAAGTATGAAAACTAAACAGTGATCAGGGGATCCACAGAAGGATTCATAAATGTCACGGTCATTTTGTGTTTACAACGGGTGTTTTCGTTCCCAATCTTCGCGTGAGTATCACATCCTGATTCCCGTGATACCGATTGGGAACTAATTTTAATAAAATCTGGGTCAGAACTTCATGGTCAATAAAAATCGGGAATCCGAAAGAATCCGAAAATGAATTCTGCGTTTCTTTACCAAACAGATCAATCGTATATCTCTCGGATCATGGTGCGTCAAAAGAACCGAAGAATCCACTTCCGGAGTGAGGGTCGCACGGGGGTATTCTCGTGATGAGTGGTTGGCTGATATTTTCCGTGATACGTGAATTTAGGAAATTATTCTTCGTGATTCGTGACTTGAAGGTTTTGCGTAAACCGTGAGGACCTTGGAGTACAAACCGATACTCCTGATTTTACCACTCTATTTGAGTCGAATGGTTAGAGTCGTCTGTCGAGGGTGACTTAGGTATGCGATTTGCAATATGGAGCCTTGACTAAGCCTTTCAGTAATTTGCTTTCTTCAAGCACTCAGGTCTTTCTAGATAGGTTATTATCAAGAGTATCTTACGTGCTTATTTTCGTGATTCGGTAAAACGACATATTTATATTAGTGATTCGTGATCCTCAGTTTTTTCCGTTCGTTAACCGTGACAGAGACCCCGCTGTACTACCCTCCAGAGTGGATGCTTCAGTTCCTTCGACACACCATGATCCGAGAGATATAGGACTGATCTGTTTAGTGAAAGAAACGCAAAATTCATTTTCGGATTCTTTCGGATCTTGGATTTTCTTAAAGAAAGGCACCCTAAATTAGTTCCCACTCTGTATCACGGGAATCAGGTTGTGATACTCACGCGAAGATTGGGAACGAAAACACCCGTTGTAAACGCAAAATGCATGGCCGTGACATTTATGAATCCTTCTGTGGATCCCCTGATCACCGTTTACTGTTCATACTTGTATGTGTGCCGAGAGTTGTCCAAAAGAGTGCTTCTACAAACCTTTTAAGAGGACTCTACATGATTAAACCGACTTCGAGGAAAACAATGGTCAGTAATGCAAAGAACACGGAAGTATGTGACAGTCCCGCTCGACACAGATCAGGAACGTGTAAATGTACCTTGTATACAAACCTACTGCTGGAAGAAAAAGCTGGCAGTTTTAATGCTACCTAGGATTCAAGGATTGCTACAAAGGACCAAAACTTTAATCTTGAAGCCAGGTAAGAGATTTACGTGAATTTATGGGAGCACTTCACGAAGGCGAGTATGCAGTTACTCACTGAAATATTTTCAAAATTTCTCGAACTTTAAGCGGTCGTTAGTTTTGAAAACCTAGTGGGCAGACAAATTATATTATTGTTTTGAATTAAGTGTCATTTATACTTTCTATTCATGTAGTTCAGCGGTTTCAAACAGGTGCCACATTTTTAAAACGCGCCTTCAAACTAGCGCTGTTTTCGTGATTGGTTCAAAACTCGATTTAACGGGTAGAAAATCTGCTTTCAGCCGTTGAAGGAGCAACATTGAATTATAATTGAAACATGGCTAAACAAACTGCTGTGATATGTCTATAGTTTTAAAAAAAATTGGGACTTTTGAGCGAATATTAATTTTTTTAGAGCGACGGCAATATGTGCTATTTTACCAGTTTCGGCAGGCATGCAACTTGAGTCCAGCGGACCGAACAAGCCTAGGAAAATTCAATTACAATTTTTAGTCCAATAAAACTCATTTTAGTGATTAACTAGGTAAGGGCTTTAAAATCCCAGCTTATGAGAAAAATCGAATTTTTGAAGTAAAATCAGTGGTCGGTTTTTAGAGAAACAGCCTCTTAAAGCTGACAAAAAACTCGCGCTCTTCGCTCGCCTCGTCAGACGCCATCAGCTCGCGCCATTTCTTTCACCGGAAATCACACTGCCACACAGGTAACCAATCATGGCTTAGTTCTAATTACCTTTTTGTTTCTTGACCAATCAGAGAAAAGTCCAGATTCTGGACTAGCAACAGACAAATAGTCAAGGAATTGTATCAGGCGTACCTTCCCGCCGCAAAAAAGAGAGGACGCCTGATCGCAGGAACAATATATTCTTGCTCTTATGGGTAAAATGTTCTTTTTTATGCAAAATATTTTCAATTCTCCTGCCATGTAACATGGCTGCCGTGCAAAGCATCTATTTGTTCTTGGTATATATTTCGTCTTCGCTTTCGATCTTATTATCATTTAAAGAACCTTAACCACAGCAGCGGAAAAAAAGAAGACAAAATTTCCCGTTACGCGGTTCTCGTTACACCGTTACTCCGTTACCCCATTACTCCGTTACCCTTTACGCGTTTTTCTAATTACCGGAAAAAAAGCAAATAAACAGATTCTTGAATCTTGAAAAAAATAAATACTGCCTACGATATTTTATCCACCCTTTTTGGCATAAATGGCCCTAGATAATGACGCGAAATTCAGATAGAAAACAGACTTACTCCTACAACTCTCACTCACGAGTTTTGTGTGACTCAATGTTGCGTGATACGAGCAGGCCGATTAATTTAAACATGGCGACGTTTGACAATTGAGACTTCATAGATATCCAACAAACGAGTGTTTTTTCATTCCTTGAGAGACCGCGACACCCCCGTTTAAAGAATGAAAGATTTCTGTGGGCTGATGATCGCGGTAAACGTTCTCTCTTCAAGCTACCTCTCATATTTTATCCTGTTTCCGATACTTCCGTATGCAGGTACGTTTGAGTGATTTTCAGTATCCATTCGCAATCTGTTTCATTTGCGGCGTGTAATAAAAACAGAATGGTGTTGGTTACAAATATCGAAAAATTACATTCGTTTCAAGCTAGAAGTTAAAGTTTGATCACAAATAAGTTTAATATAACCATATAATTATATAAAGGAATCATGTTTTCAGATGGTTGTCTGAAGCCCATATTCACAGTAAAGGCTGTTTAGGCCCAGGTCAAACGTCGAACTTCCCATGAGATGAAGTTTCTGTAAATTGCAATTAGAGTCAAGCCAAGCGGATAAAGCTCGGGCCGATCTTAAATCGAATTTAGATCGACCAAACGTTGAACTTCAATTCAGTTGCTCAGTTTAGCTCAGCTTAGCTCGGCTCATATGAAGTTCCACGTTTGACCTGAGCCTTAGCTAAGTTTGTTTGAATTCATAACACGGTTAATCCCGGTTAGTCCCGTGTTATTCAGTGAAATGTTGACGTAATTTTAAAAGGATAAAACCCTAGTAAAAAAACAAAGCTTTATCTTTGTATCTACCACGAACTCGTCATTATCTGTCATTAGCTGAAGTTATGTGAGACTGTGATGAAGAATGCAACAAAATTAGATACGCAACGATAACTTCAAGCTTTGGAGATCATAAATGACATACAAGAGCAGTTTTCCGGGAGGTACTGCTTGGATATTTTGTGAGAGTGTACGTTCTTTTGCATACCCGTGTCAGTTTCACCTCAGATGTTTACCTCATGCAGGGACCTTAAGCTCTCGGGAACGACGTTTTAATTTACCATCCCAGTCATCTTTTATGATTGTTTACTAGTATTTTCTTATCTTAATAAGGTGTTTAATCCTAGGATTTGTAAGCGGTATTTTTCAGTTCAGGCTAATTGACTAGCTGCCTGCTTGATGCCTCTTTCTGCCGGGTTTCTTGTATGTAGCACTCAGCCGTGTGTCTAGCTCGCTGTGTATATGGATAACTGAGCGTCCGCTAGCAAAAGAGCAACGGCTGCTTTTTGTGTCTAATCAGTTTAAGGAAGAATTAGACAAAAGTTAACATGTATAGCCGTATGCCGTCAGTTCGGTTTGTTTAGGTGCTGTCCACTGCTGAGATCACAGTTAGATTGACGGGGAGGGGGAATGACAGCACGCTTGTATATAGTGTGCTGAACCCCGAACTGGGGCACTGGCGTGGGGAATTTTGTTTAATTCTAAAGCTAGACACTTAAATATGCCTCCCTCCACAAAGGGGTATAAATGAAAGTGAAAAGCTGTGTGTAACACTGCGATGGAGGAATGTCATCCCATCCACAAGGGGTAGATATTCTTTTCAGTCCCTTCATACCGTGGAAACTAGAAGTGATCGTCGCAATGTCGGGCCACTTGGCTCAAATGCGGATTCCATAGGTAAGAATCATTTCCCAAGGATTAACGATATATAAACAAATTAAAAAGACCAAATTCCATGTGTTCGGTTATAAATGGACTTACATAGTTTCTTTTTCCTTTATTTCTATTTCTTCTGTGCAGTGTGTGGGCTACAATTTACTTCACCCTTTAATGGAAACAAGGTGACTGGGGTTCTTGGATCATCTGTTAACTTCAGTTGGGCCTTTCATGGAGGAAACATAATGAGAGTTACGTGGGGAACAAAAAAGGATGGTTATGGTGGCA
The DNA here is from genome assembly GCA_019787425.1 of Platygyra sinensis. Classification (NCBI taxonomy): domain Eukaryota; kingdom Metazoa; phylum Cnidaria; class Anthozoa; order Scleractinia; family Merulinidae; genus Platygyra; species Platygyra sinensis. The sequence continues at coordinate 6,866 of JAHPZR010030352.1, read as the reverse complement.
TTAAAGATGTTCTGATTTCCATAGACAAGCTGCAAACGATAAATACTATACAGAATCCTCCATACAGTGGACGTGTGAGTGGAATTTGGAATGGAAGTAGCCCTGGACAGGCCACTTTCACACTGAACTCAATCCAAAAAGCAGATGAAAGGATTTATGTTTGCAAACTTACACCTAGTAGTCTAGATGAACCTGATGTTTACGATACTGTTCAGTTACTTGTTGTGGGTAAGTGAACAAATACTATTTTTCTTCCTGTGATGCTCATGCTATTCCCCTTTTTTATTAAATCAAAGATTTTACCAATAAATATGATATATTTTGATGCGGTTGCGAATCTCATGCACAGTAATATCTGTAACTGAAGGATTAGCCGCTTCGCGTATCAGAGCTCTTTTCACTAAGTCAAATGAAATTCACGGGTACAACACAAGGCATGTTGCAAAGGAAATTATCTTCGGAAAGTAGTTAAATTAGAACATTTCAAGCGCTCTTTTTCGGGAACTGAAGCAATTATATGGAATCAAATTTCTCCAGACTGGAGAGGTATATATAAACCAATCTTTAAGAAAACAAATTCGCTGACTTTATTTAAAATTCTTTCAGATAGGGATGACTATGTTGAAGTCGACAGCCGGACTCAAATTCGTGAATTTAGTACCTGATTAATTTCAACCAATCGCTTAGCTTATCTCTGGTTAGTCATAGCTGCTAGTAAGAATAATATGTAAATTTAACCAATGAAAAATAGTTCGTAACGCTTGTAATAAAATTTTTCGTAAATCTTTGTCTTAGTAGTTGGATAGTAAGATTATTGCATATAAATTGAACAATATTAATATAGATGTGACCGGCTAGATTAGCTTAGGCTACTTGGGGGTTCATCTGCCATTATATTTAAGTTTCTAACTTAGTTATTGTAAAAATTTACGTAAATTATTGAAAAAGTTAGTAATGAAGGTTTGTTGTTGATGTTTGTAATTAAATGGCCAAGGAATAGGCACACTTCTTATATCAGTGTTGTCTTGTAATAGAAATTGTTATTTTGACCTCGTTGTTTGGTGCGGCCGATCACGTGGTCATATATTCTGAAACTTTAGGAGCTTGCTTTTAAGCCTTTTCAGTGGTAATTTTACAAAAAGAAAAATGACTATTTTCAGAGTGAACGAATTTTTGTGGTCCGATATTTCCAGGCCGGCAAATGATCCCGGGCCCAGTTTGGACCGCAAATTATCGGAGAACCAGAAATGATTCCGACAAATGATAGCGTCAAAAGAGAAAAGAAAAGTATTATGGATTCATACATTAAATCGTCATAGGTGAAGGAAAGACAAGCGCCTTAGGCATAAAAAGCAACTAAAAACGAAAAACATACTGCACAAAATGCAAAATTAACATCTGTCGTCTGAATTTCTTTGGTTTAGAAAACGCACCGAAACACTAAACATGAGTCTTTGAAGATGCCTTTACTGTTTAATTAACCGCTCAGAAATTTTCCCTGTACACTACTTGCGTCCTCAGTGGACACAGGCTTCATTAAATAGTGTACAGCATTTCTACTCGCGAATTTCAGAGATTATGAAACATTTGAAATTTATTAACCGTCTGTTATTGCAATTGTAAGATCAAATGCAGTAAGTGTTGAGTTACCGCAGTGTCCTTCAGTTTATAGATATATTTATTTGCATACCATACTAGTATCGCTTTTGCACTGTGAAACTCAGAAAACCATGACAATTTTAATCTGACAGGTCAATTGCCTGCTGACCAATCACAATAAATATATACGTTTATGATGGCTTACTTGGACAAAATAGAAATTGACGTTGTGGAGCGTCTTGTCCGGCGAAAGTCCCAGAAAGAAAGACCTCTGGGAAACTGACAACCTCCTTATCGATCCTTAAACTGACGATGCTCATTAAAAGCAGTTATCTTGTAAGAAAATTTGGTAAATTTCAGATAGTTTCCTGTCAAACTTGTAACTAAGCCTGTCTTTAACGATTTCTTCTTCTTTATAACGTGCTTTAAAACACTGTCTGGGTATCACAGTCCAGACTGACGAAACATGCCTGTTCTTATAAAGAAAATAAGCGACCTGATACAGGTAAAGAACAGTTGGAAACCGGATGTAACACGAGGATTCTAAAGATTGGAATTTTTCAGTTCTTGTCTTGAAATTTTAGTCTGTTCTACTTACAGCAGAGCTTTCTATGGATGCTTTGATGATTTTTATTGAAATAACTATATATTCGTAAGCAACAGACTGATTTCATTTCAAGGTAATCTATTACACTCTGGCTTCCATTCACTTTGTAGCCAAACATTCTTGTGGCTCGTTGCGTCGACGAGACCGATTAGTATTATCAACCCGGGCCTTGCGAAACGGACTTGACTGGGACAAAAGCTTGACAGAGCTCAAGCGGCCATTCGTTACTTTAGTGTCAGAGATAAATGGCAGTTTGTACAACATAGCAGTAAGATCTGAAATTCAGGAGAAGGGAATGATTTACTACCAAATGCATAACAAAATTGAGTTATCTACAAGGGAGATTTCTTTACATTTAAATCTTCGAGATCAGTCAAAGATATTGCTTAACACGTTGGTTGGGCAGTCTGTATGCGGTGGTGGTGTTGAGGATAATAATAAAGAAGAACAAGTTGTCCTTACTCAACGAAACACAGGTATCCGCTGGCCTTGCACCTGCAGAGTAATTCGTTTTTCATTAACAAGTACCAATTTAGCACTTATAATCACACTGACTTACTAACTCTATTATAATGCGAATTGCCGTTCATTTTGAGATCAACATAGGCCTGCTGTTCAAACAACATGCCCGCATGAAGAGTGAGTCGTGGTTGTGACACCTCCCACTACCGGAGTGGATGAACTGATATCACCAAGTTTTGATTTCAAATTCCATTGAATTATGATCTTTTTAGCTTCTCTTGTAATAAAGAATTGGTTCATGCTTAACGTGCGTATATCAAGTTATAGATGCACGCGGGAAGTTTGGAGAGCACGAAAGAAGCGTAAGAGTTGCTCGAGGCGATAGCCGAGAGCATCTCTAGCTTCTTGAGTGCTCTCCAAACTTCCCAAGTGCATCCATAACTCTATTTATGCACAGCTAAAAGCATGAACCAATTCTTTTATAACATGGCGACAACAACTTGGGCGCTAAAACATGTTTTATTTCTAACTGGCGTTGACTACAACTGATTAGTTCTTAAGATGCTCAGCGAAGAAAGACAAAGGTCTTTATTATTCATTTAATGTTAATGGTCTTTCTGATTGTTCCTTGATTCTCTGCATTGTTTTCTGAACAGCAAGTCGTACAGGCGACGTTGCTTATCATTTACAGTTTCTCTGTCTGTGTTCCTATTACTGCGCATGCTGCTTTCGTTTGACAACTCTACTTTATAGTGTCTTTAAAGGTCTTGAAAGCTCTTTTCCACAGCTTGCTCTTAAAGACACTGATCTCACGAATCTGTCTTTAGGTAAAAATTACTAACGACACCTACTTTCCACTTGTTGCGTGATGTATTATCATGTACAAGAACAACTTGTCCTATAGCAATGTCTCTGTTTTCTTGTTTGATATTTTCTCTCGTTAATGGTGATTTTTGCGCAGACTCGTTAGATATTCCGGTTGCTATCGGGTCCCAATGGCTTGTATTACTTTCTTGTAATACTTCGTTTGTTCTTTGACTGGATCTTCTTCATTTTCTACAGTTTTAATGTGATCGGATCGGAGGAGTAGCTTTGTTGAGATCTACGCAAGGATGTCTTAAGTGGCGGCTGTTCATTGTTTTCCTATTTCAGTGAGTATCATGTTTAGTTCAATCAACTTCAGACAGGTTTTCGCCACTGTCTTCTTAAACCATCCTTCCACCAGCCCTTATCTTTTTCCTAGAATTCTCTACACTACGAGGCTCTTTTCGTCATGAATTTCCAGGTGATGTCAGGCTGGGAAGTAACTGTTGTCAAACATTTGTTTTCAAGGACTTGAGTTTGCTTTCTTTCAAGCTCTTGGCCCCCCTGGGGGAGGGACTCCCATATGGAAAGGACGAGGACACTCGTCAGAAACTTTAAAAAGAACCCCTAAGAGAGACCAAGATCCTGTTTTGTGGATGTGGCTTGAATATTTTTTCAATACTAAGAGATTTTGACGTCAATTACGTGCGCTTTGATGGCTTCCTTCGCAATGTTTTCTACAGTTTTCAACGGAAAAGCGCTACAGACGTTTTTGCTCAAAAGAAGTTCAGAGAAGACATTTTTAATTCAAAATTTTTATATAGATACGATTAATTAATAATTGGACCTAGTGTCGTACAGTTCAGGGATTAATCGTGCTCATCATCATCATCATCATCATCCTCATCCTCATCCTCATCCTCATCCTCATTCCCATCATCATCATCATCATCATTTAAAGAAATTCACTAATGATCATTTCACTAAAACGAAGGAATTGACCATAAAATAAACGAGGAAATCTCCATTAAAAATATGCAAAGAAATGCATTTAGTTGGGATTAATAAGTTCTTTTCACGCATTCTTACAGCTTGTGAGACTCGTAAGCAAATCCAACCCAGCGTAACAGAAGAAGAAATTTAAGAAGTCTATGAAACAGCTTTTTCCAACAACACAAAGAAAACTTTAGAATTCGACTTGGTAGTATTTACAAATACGGTTTCTTACCGGCGAAAAATCAGAAAACCGACCCAAAGCTATTTGATTACAGTTGCAATTTACAACAACCCTGACAAAGCAACTCAAGTGTTATTGTTTAGAGGTTGGCGAAATAAAAACAGTGAAACTTATGAAATGTCTCAAAACCAGGGACACTTAGCAACTCCTTTTGTAACCGAACAACGTGACCTGTGTCTTCAATAGTTTTCGAAAACACGACGGGGGTTTCTACGACAAAAAGTCGGTAATTCAATACAGTCTGAATGAATCAGTAATCAGGGCTGAAAATTCTTGCAAATGTTCTGAAGACTGTAATGAGCTTTATCTTTTCGACAAATCAACTAATCAACCACTTTTACGCTGTGTTTAGCGTTTTGTTTTTTCACGAAACATACGAAACACGTTTGATTTCTCTTGTTGATCACCTGATGAATCAAGTGACTCTGCACATCAAGAGAGAACTCGAAACTACGAAGGACTTTCTGCACTCATTAGTTTCATTTTTTTCCTTCTTTTTACCCTGCTGCTTTGACAATTATTCCCTTCGGTGTCTGTGGATAGTGGTGAATATTATATCCACCAGATTTATCATTGCCAAAGTTATTTATTTCCCAGTGTAATTTAAATATTATTTTTGTCACAGCTTTACAGTCATTTTTTTGGCCGTAGCTTTAACAGTCGTTTAAAAAATCGAATCGAACGTCGAAAGAATACTTTAATAACCATTTTGTTTTGTTAAGGACGTTCGCGCCCATTGCTACTGCGCATCTCTAGTGCGCACGCTATTCATTGGTCAATCACGTGCCACGTCATTTTCAAGCGCGCGCACCGAGTCGAAAACTCAACAAAATATAGAGCTGATGACCTTTGCGTTAACTTTGTGTGCGAATATTTTTGTTGGATGCTCGGTGACCCCCACTTTTTTTTCGGCAGATCACTTCCTTTCCTGATTCTCTCCATGATACCAAAAACAAAAAAAATCTGTACGTGGGAAGTTTTAATTATTTCTCATATACTGTTTAAATAGGGTCGAATTGGTACATGGATACAGGTGTGCGTAACTTAGAAGTTGTATTTTTTTAAGGCTAATTCTAGCTGATTATTTGCATTTGTAGCAAAGATCTATCAAATAGGCCTATATATGCTGTGTTAAACACTCATAACTTAGATATGATTCTTCAACTTAAATATATGCCGATAGTAATGAATCCGGCCAGAATCGCCTCAGTGGCTGGAAATCCTAGAAATGCTATGATCTGTGATGCGCCCTATCTTCAAAACGAGTTCGGTGACCCCCGATTTTTTTTACGTTTTTCATCCAATCTTATCATTTTCTACCTGCCGTCAAAGTTTTAAAAAAATCTGTACGTGAGAAGTTTTTGGGCGCGAACGTCCTTAAGTCTTTAGAGCTGCATTAATTCGGCGACCTGTATTTATAACACTTTTCGCCTGTCTACCCCACGATTTTACTCGGCGGTGTCGTCAGATAATACATAATGCGTCTTTAGTATAAAACCGAACATTTCTTTGAGCTAAATATCATCTCTAATTTAATATCTTCTGTGAAGCGGCGCGAGGCATCTGTCTAGTCAATCACCATAGCATTCAACATGATGGCGTTGATGACCAGTGTTGGCACGCAGCCAGAAACACTGCCTTCGTGCCGTATTTTGAATTCTTTTCGCGGTTTTTGGAAAAGAAGTAAAGCGCAGTCTCTAGTAATTTATACATTGCGCTTCAGCTGTAATCCTTTTTCTTAACAGTGCTCAAAAATTTCTTTTCACCGCAGAAATGCCTGTAATCAGCCCATCGTTAACAAAAGGGAGTTATATTGAAGGATCTTCAGTTAATATCAGTTGTACAGCTACTGGAAAACCAGACCCGGAAGTATCATGGATACGAAATGGACAAATAAAAAGTTCAGGAAGGAAAATAGCGTACTTAAGCTTCGACCAAATAAAGAGAACAGATGATGGACTGTATACATGTACAGCTAACAACTCAGCAGGAACAAAATCTCACAAAGAGATCGTGGTGGTTCGTTGTGAGTCTGGAATTATTTAATATCAAACCTTTAACTTAATTTCTTTTGAAAGTAATCACGCCATTGTGCACTGTAGTCTGCTTTATAAGTTGAAGAAAATTTGTACATTGTTTCAGTTTCCTCCCCCCCCC
>JAHPZR010030351.1:0-12090 GCA_019787425.1 Platygyra sinensis | reverse complement strand
TCAATATCCGCGACCGCGAGCAAAATACCGAGTCGAGTCGGTTTCGAAAAATATTTGTAACATAAGTCGAGTCAAAGTTTGCGTTGAGTCCGGTTTTATCTTCAGTCAAGCCTATCATTGGGATAAATGTATTTGTGTTTTGGTCCGTTTTAAGTTTTAAAAAACCGTGGCGCCTAATAGTAATATTTAGTTGTCTTTTCTGTTTGATGCAAATTAAACAACACCGCAAGTCCCTCATTTGGTGATTGGTCCGAAAATGAACGAAATCCGATCTGTTCTAAGATCGTCGTGATTGGGAGAAAAAGTTGCTTGGCCCCGTTGAGTTCGTTTCACTGTAAAATTCAAGGAAATAGGATGTATTTTAAACCCAGTTATAATACGGTTTCCAAACTAACTAGCCTTAAAAAAACTAATTCAGGCTGTTTTTACTGTTAATGCATGTTGTGGCCGCGTAGCACTATGAACACAAATGGTGGAACAGAGAAATTAACTCTGAAGTGTGAATTAAAGTTCTATGTTCAACCCATGAAAGACCCCTGGGCTTTTATCCCGAGTACAGGGAAGCAGGGAACCACACAGGTAAAGACAAAATTAATTTTTGCCTCGGTGGGAATCGAACCGCGACGACCTCCGGATTAGATTCTTTCATTCTACCATTTGTTTTTATAACTGTTGCCCAGTAACAAAAGTTAGATTCCAAAGATGTTACCATATATTAAAATTCTAAATTTTTTTTCCGGGATTTTTCCGAAGATTAAGATATCTTTAAAACGACGTTTTGGACAGATTTTACCGCTCTTCTTCCAGGGGTTGTTTTTTATAACATTACAATATGGCGGATCGTTTTTTTCTTGAAAAAACAAAACGATCCGCCATATTGGTAAACGTTTAGACCACCTGAAGAGAACCAGTAATCTGTAAAACGTCGGTTTTAAAGATATTTTTAACCTCGGAAAATCCCAGAGGCAATTCAAAATTTTAAATTTTTATCAAATTTATTCTGGGAAACCAGAACCCTCCAGCCCTCACATTTTTCAGCAGCAGAACATTCAAGCCACTTCATCACTGACCGTAAAATAATGGATGCACCAGCTGATGAGGAGGGAGTTCCTATCAAAGCATACGAGTGGTTATCTAAAGGGTGGATTTGAGAATAAAAAAACCTTAATATTACCACCCTTTAATAATCAGTCCTGTCTGTGGAGATCTGGAGATGAGAGACCGGGTTACAATGTAAGGTGTTTGCCAGAAATATTGTCCTTTGAAGGGCATGCAGCACCGCAAAAGACTATCAAACAAAGACTACGTTGAGATGTCTAATGAGTTTTATTAATATATTCAACTACAAATATATTTCGGGGATCATACAACAGCTTTTACTTAAAACTACAACAATTTATACCAATCTTTTGTTCATCATAATTCCTGTCTTTCCATCATAACTCATGTTTATACTGGGTTCCTGTGCACTGAGAACACTCTTTGAGACATTGCCTTGACACGCCACGGTGAAAGAGATTTCTCTTCGAGTGTTGCAAGCCATTTCTATTTCCACGTGTTGACGTGTGAGAATATCATGTTTTCCCCGCGCGAAAACCCACCTAGTATTAAAAATTTTTGGTGTGGTTTTTTTTTTTTTTTTTGTTGTTTTTTTTATTTTCAGTCTACGGAAGTGATCGGACCCAAAGGTGTAATGTCAATGGCAATCTGTCCCAACTACTGCCAGCACTGTTACTTCTCCTGGCCACTACTGGACAGCATTCTGGGTCCCTTGCTTTTTTTTTTTAATGTATATTTACGGTCTCCCTAACTGTCTACGGAATGCTGCGCCGAGATGTTTGCTGATGACACAGAGTATGCATGTAACCTTATCCGCAAAAACGGTAGCCGATCTTAAACTAGCATTGGGGGACCTCTTAACTTAGCAGTCTTACCTGCTAACAGAGAGCCACAGATTAGTTTAAATGTGGCAAAACTGAACTAATGATAATTGGATCTAGGCAGATATTGAATGGGCCCAATGTGAGATAGTGATATTATTATCGAGGACAAGAGATCAGATAGTCGATCGTACTTAACTCTGGTTCTTACCACTGATGCTCACCTCTCTTGGTCTAAACACGTTGCCGAATATGCAAGCAAGCCTCTTCAGCCATTGATGCATTAAACGTGTACTGCCATTTTATTCTGATGATGTTGCAGTTCAATTTAATAATGCTTTTATATATCACCCAATTTTGATTACTGCAAAGCCCGTTTAGGACTGTATGAGTGGCTATTTTGAGTGACAAATTACAACATGATACAAAATCTCGCTGCCAGAGTGAATTAACTAAATCACCTTTTTATACTAGCTCGCTCCTCCCTTATAGAGAATGCTTAATTGGAGAAGCTTGTTCTCTTCGCCTTTAAAAAAGAAAAAAAAAGGCAAAACAGAAAGCTTTAATTATGTTATAAAATATTGAATAAATTTCCCAGACTATCTTCATGTCTTTTCACGTCACGCCATGGTAATGATTATAACTTAAGAAATCTTGAAGGATAACATACATCATATACACCTGACCTGAACATCTCTCGCTTATATATGACTTTCAAGGTGGCCTTCAAAACAGTTTTCAAGCACCTATATTTGGAGGGTCCCTTTAATAACTACTCTTTAATCATCCGACTTGATGCCTAACCAACTTGGTATGCAAAACACATGCCCAGATCATTGGTGAGCACGTTTGTTATCATTTTTGTGACCCTCAATAGGTTACTCTGTTAGCCACAGCATGACCTCCTAAAAACAAAACCGCCTCTTAGATTTGCAGGCTTTAGGGGCTTATAATTCAAAAACGGCACTGTGAAATTTCTTTCTATTCATCAACCTGTTTGATAAGCAATGATGAGCCGCACTTTTTTTTTTTTTTTTTTTTTTTAGTTAAAACACATTTTCTATTTTTGCCCCAAAGCGACTAGGCTTATCAAGGGGGCTTTACAATAATACAATAATCAGGCTAAAAAGAAACAGACAGACACAAACGCACACAACGACTAAGTTACAACAAATAAAATTTACATCATTACAACTTTATTAATTAAACAGTTAAACAATGGCCATCGAAAAAACGATTGAGCTATTGATTATAAAAGTCTGGACTTCGCGAAATAAGGCACAGAGGAGTTGATTATCTAAATTTGCAGATTTACGCCGCACAAAAGAAAATTAAGTTCTTTTAAGCATCCGCTGGCTGGTCATCCCACGTCTCACCTAGAATACTTAGGGCAGCGCGTAGGTAAAGGAGAGAGATTACGTTGTGGGCACAGGCATACCTTGGGCAAAACAAAACAAGAAAGGTGTTTCACCGTATGCACGTGTCACGGACTCGCACCCGCCAAAAAGGTGGATTGCCACAACTGGTTTAAATTTTAAACGAACAGGTTCTACTTAGAACAAGAAAAACCAAGTCCTTAGACGGGTGTGGATATTTAATAGATGGCACTGCCATAGAAAAAAGAGAAATCACAATAACTTGTTATAACGAGAGATGAGGAGCGAAGCAGAGTTTGTACCTTCAATCTTAAGCCGGCATGTAAAAGTAGGGAAGTAGAATACAGAAGTATTCGAACATCGTAGGTCCAGAGATTCCAGGCCCAGTAATGGCGGATGGAAAGAGAAGACTTTTGCAAGCGAGAAGTTCTACATGAAAATTGTGTAAAGTTTTCCCTTGACCTAAGACGATAATGGGTTCGCTCACTAATAGTTTACGGAAGTAGCTCCCTTGAATAAAAAGGTGCAGATTTTTTTTTTACTATTTTGTAAAGTTGACTGTAGAAGGTGCAATTTTCTTCTGCTACTAAGGAGAAGCTTCCCAAGCAAGTTCCTTGTATAGCCTTGGGGCAGAGACTGGTGCCTTTATATTGCTACCTGTCACCAGCCTTGCAGCTTCTCATATTGAACTCTTCAAGTACAGCTTGAGGTCCGCACTTTTGCAAAGTTTCAAAAAATCCTGTTCATTGGGGTTTAGAGCACCTTAAGTTTTCGAAAATTTAAAAGGTGGCTTGAACCCCATGTACAGAATTGTTTCAAACTTTGTTACAAGTTGCACCTTATCGTGCTCAATCAAAATTCTGAAACAGGAAAAAATTTCACCGGGCCGTTTGTGAGATCAGAAGCGCTTGAAAGCTGAAATTAAGGTGTTTTTATAGAGCAGGTCAAGTGTTGGCATGGTAACTATAGTGTAACGAAATAATACCAAAACCAAAGTGTTCGACCAGTGATTGGGCAGTTCTTTGATTATACATGATTGGCCATCAATTGCGTAAAGAGTGGTGCTAATGACCCATCATAATGTACGTCTGTGGAAAGCGTGGAAACTGTTTTTGAGAGCACCTTAACTAGTATAGGGGAAAAAGAGGGGGGGGGGCTGGGGGGGCCCCCGTCAACGCAGTGCCGGACGGCGGGCGGCCGGGGAGGGGGGTGGATTAACTTGTAATGTTTGTCATTTTTGCGGGGGGGGGGGGGGGGGTTATGTTTTCGTATCTAATACTAAAGCCGCATAGCGACGCCATCAGATTTAACAACAACACAACAGCTTTGTTTATCCTATTTAATCTAATAATCACCATCAAAAGCGAAGTGGCTTTTATTCGTTGCCAAACATAGCAAGTCTTGAGTACATGGCCGTGGTAAGAAAGAGGGTCAGGCAGAGACTATAAACTTTTCACTACAACAGTACAGCGCAAAACACTTTCATTAGGCCGCTACACCAAGTGGACTCTTTCACTAATACAAGTATAAAATCGCCTAATCGCATCCTAAACTTATCGCTGTTACCCATTTTGCTCGAGTTTCCTACTTATTACAGTTGCATTTTGGGGGGGAAAAAGAAAACCTACTTCAGAATGGTTACCCTTAACGGCGTGCTTTGTTATAAAACATTAATCATGTTTTTTTGAAGCAGGCAAACACCTAGTCCTGCTGAGTCTATGCCAACTGTTCCAAAGAAAGATATATTCTTATTCTTCCTTTTTTTTGGTAGTTCCCCAAATGAAGTTCTTGCGCGGACGTGTTAAATTTGTTGTTAGTAAATTTTAACGGTTGTCAATCTAGAGTTATTTTTTAAAATACTTGCAGGTTAAGTCTTTCCTTTCCATACAACGACCGTTTTCACAGAAGCCGCTCTCAAAGAACGAAAGTATATACAAGGCTAGTTGTTGGGAACTGCGATTTTATCTATGTCGGTAAACGACCGACGATTACATCATGAGTCATAGAAGACTGAACATTTAAGGCTTTTTCCACACAAGCTTGGTCACGCTTCCGCCTTTGGCTACTGGTCACCACATCCAATGGGACCATAGTTGCAATCCTCTCTACTGGAAAGTCCTACTTACAGTGAAAATTGATCAGTGAGTTGAAACCCTCACTTAATGAAAAGGTTGGTAGAGCGAAAGCTATTTCTTTATTTAATTTCTATTCTACTCGGGAGTATCAACTATCGGTAGTATCAATTTGTATGTTTTTTTTTTTTATTTTGTTCCAGTTACCCTCTTTATTTTTGTATTTTAAATGTTTGTAACAGTTTTTAACCGTTCACGTTCTGAGGATGTATGTTTGTACCATAACGAACGTCAGGTATTACAGAAAATTTTTTATTAGACGCATGCGTTGCCTATGATAGGATTTGTACCGCCGTTTGTTTTCTTTTTCCTTCCTAACAGTTGAAATGGTCGAAGAGCCGCGGAGCTTCCGCGTGTAGCAAAGATATCAGTGACGTACATTATTGTTATTAATATGCCAACCCAGATAACTTTGCTGGTAAAACAAAGAGTTCTTTTGTTTAACGTTTTTTAACATTTAAATAACAAAAACAAGGTTTGTAACATATCTTTCGCTAAGCGATTTACAGCAAAATTTTCGTTACATCATTTGAATTAGACCGAATTGGAAACAATTTCTTGAATAACTTTATCACTTAGGAATTCCCGAGACACCAGACATTACAGGCTTACCGCCGAGATACACAGCGATGAAGTGGCCTTAAAATGGACAAAGCCAAACAGCAATGGAGCGGACATCACACAGTACATTTTGTATATGGGAGACGTTGCCAGTAACGATACCGAGGAGATAGGAGAAAGCTTGAGGTCATTTATGATGTTTCTATACTTGAATACGTCGTCACACTTAAAAGGGCCAGCAGTATGAATTTTTGGTTACGGCAACTAACAAATATGGAGAGTGTTTGAAAGCACAGCAAAATATAAGGAGAATTAACGTTCTGGAAGGTACAGTAATGGATTTTTTTTTCGTTTTTCTGAATTAGTTATTTAACTCCCTAGCTAAATTGAAATTTTTGTTTTTCCCTGACAATACAACAACGACCTAGGCCGGGTTGTTCATAGCCCGATGAAAGCTAACGCAGGGTTAGCGAGAATTTTATTTGAGTTTTGTAACTTTTTAGTTAGGTAATCTGTTTATATTGTTTGCACTTTCAGTTTTGAGCCGTCAGTAATCTCAAAACTACACCAAACGTTAGAGACAAAAAGCACATTTAAACAAGAAAAAAAATAATACTTTAGTGAACGTTTTATCCTGGGTTAACAGTTAACCGGCTTTCGAACAACCCGGCGCTGAATTTAATGATGTGGTGGTTACGGACTGGAGCCCAAGATTGCCCTCAACGTGGGTACATTCTTGAATACTAGTTTTACGCCTGTTTTCGTGTTTTTTAGAGTCCAGTAGATCGACTGCGAACCAGAATAAACAGGTAACAACGAATTCGGTGATATACTTACAGATAGTTTTGTCAGGTAAGATTATTTTTGGTAAGGCGTATCTAAAAATATGTTCGTATTTGTCGTTTTAATTGCAAATGTTATCACTTACAGTTGTTAGATGCAATAACGAATTGGAGATTCTTCATGCTGTTTATCTCAGTGTCATAATCCTATTGGTGATAATTATAGTTGGTATTAGTGTTATCCACTGGAGAATACGTCGAGGTCCAGGTATTGTAATATTTAATACTGATTTAGTTTCTAGACACGTCCTACTGAAATGGAAATTAACAAAGTTATTTAGCCGTCTAAGTAATCTCCTCTTCTGTCTGTACTTTTAATGGCGACCAGTGGACATGCACTTAATGGACAAATGGAAATCCATTTTTTTTTTCATTCTTGATTGAATTCGTGGTGTTTTGTGTCTACCCGAGATAGATACTTTGAAAGAGCCCCTAAATAACTAAGTCATGGTGACACTTGATCACTACCGTTTTCTGCTCAGTGTTCACCTGGCGAAATCTCCAGCCTTTTATAGACCTTCAGCCGGATAATGGCACCACTTTAATTTTGAGGAAAGTCTCCGTAAAGTCAATTCTATGGTTACCCCGTATCGTCCCTGACCCAATTGTCGTGGCTGATCATAACGTGTGCTGGAGGAATAAAGGTATGAACCTAACTGATATGTTTGCAATCCCTTGGTGATGTAAGCCCTTAATACAGTCCCAGACAGAAATAAATTTGTGAGTTATCAGGAGATGTATACAAAAATTGAAAAATAGCAATCTCAAGTAGGCCATTTTTTCATCATTTATCTGCCTTTCTCAGAACATTTTTTTGTTGTTACTTTTCAGTAATTTCTAAGCGGCGTGAAATGCTGTAAGTATAACCGTCAAAGTTCAGGAGTTTTCCCGAGACATAATAGTACGCGCTACGATTGTCTTGCAGACATCAGTGTTAGTTGCGCGTACAATGAACGACGCAAGTAACCCTTAGAAAAAACAAAAACAACTTCAGCCCTTGAAATGAGTTAAATTATCTCGCCATACGTAGTCATAAGTTCCAATTGCTTTCAAATATGTGTTGAAGCCTAGGACCAATAAAGTATTACAAAAAAAATAGAAAGAAAACAGGTAAAAGAGTTTTATTTACTCTTGCTTTACACACACGATACATGGCCCGTGCTTAAATAAGAGACATGCGCAGTCTTTGTTAGAGGATTACTCTGTGAGATAGATTTTGATCTACTTGTGGAACAGGCAAAATTTCACATTTTCTTAGGTTGCGAAGAATTTGTGCTACAGATTTTTGTTTGCTTTGCATGAATGTTTAAATCAGAGCCAATTTCTAATTTCTGAAATTTTGAGGTGGGGTCATGCAAATTAGTCATGTAGATTTTTTGAGGAAAACGTCTTTTAACCTACTAGTGCTAGGTACTCCGTCTTTTATTTAGGCATTTGTTGACGTTTGAGTTGTTCAAGCCACATAGAATGGTAAAAGGCTTTAGTAAAACAGTAAATAGAGAAAGGAAAAAACATGTTGCAACAAAACATGTTGCAACATGGAATAAATTAGACCTTTCAATCAGACAAAGTCCATCATTAGCTAGTGTTAAATAATAAAGCTTATTTTGTAGAGTAATTTGGCGCAAATTTTTTGATTTGGTTAAATCCTCGAGTTTTTATGCCCCGTCAAAGTACGTCCAAATGTCGCCATTTTGGTTCGCGACAGAGTTTAACGGTGCATGGGTCGAGGGTCGGATTTGACGTCAAATCCAGAACACGATGATTCTGTAGTTCGCATATTTACTTGTTTTTGTGGGAAAGGCTGAGAAAGTAGTTCGGAAAATTGCCAGCCAGGAGCATTGTAAGGGGGATGTAGCTACTCAACAAACTTACAGGAGGTATTACGCTTCATGTCATATCGATTTTGCTTAGAGATGATCGACTTGAAGCGAAGAAACGTAGAAAGCGATGGGTAGATTTCGTGAAAGCGAAACGTGCAAAGCATTTAATAGTGAGACCCGCCTAGGAGTTTGTTGATTTGTTCTATGAATTTCAAACCAGATGATTTCGTTCGACGCCTCAAGTTTTTAGGATGAAGAGGAGATTTTGCTGAGTCCATGGCTTAAGCAAGACGAATTTGGTAAAAATCCGCTTCTCTACATATTCATGCATCCGCTGTTGGATCTAATCTGATAAACAGCAGTCAGTCAACGCAGGCAATTAACGCAACAGAGATAGAAGGCAGTAGAATAGTGAGCGAATTTTTTTTGAGCAAATGTTCTCTGCCTTGGTCAATTCTTAATTTGAAAGAGAAATCCGGGAGGGTAATTTTGGCACAGCTCAATTCCTTTCCAAGTCAGTCTTCTTTGAGTCTCGACAACCTTCTAGCTCACTCCAACAACAACATTAGCTCATGTTTGGAGGGAAGCGACGCTACATTTATTTCCACATTGCACGTAAAGAATACAAACACTGTGACGGATAATCAGTTGATCTACATCATGAACGCATTAGTTAAATAATTCTAAGAAAGTAAATGGACTTGAATGCTATTTCAAAGGTATATTATGCGAGATACACAGAATGGAAGGTGCGAAAATATTGTAAACACGCGTCACGCGCTACAAATTATCTTATTAATTACTAATAGCCTATGACTTCTACATAACTTTGCCTTCGAGTCTGTCCTTCAGAGCTCGTTCGAATTCTTTAGTAACTTCTACCTCCTGGTATTTGGTTGTCTTTTCTTAGTTGGCCAGAGGCTGGGCGGTTGGGCGCTCAGCAAAGACTAGCAAATAAATCAGCTTGGTCCGCCGTCGTCGAGTGAAGTCCTGCTTCACGTCTTCAGCGATATAATAAATTTCAGAGTCTGCTGAGTCAACATTCATTTCGGAATCCGACGAAGTACAAGACATTGTTACTAAAAACAGAAATCTGTTGACTGTGGAGTCTCAGCAAAAAACTTGTGCGGCGAAATCGCTACTGCACTCGTAGAAAATAGAAGACCTGACTGGGACATACAGCCAAAGCGTTCGTTCTCGATTTGACGTCACAGCTTACACTCTCCCCAGATTCCCCATGGGCGGTCGCGAACCATTGGAAACTCGATTTTGACGGGGCATAAAATTCGAGGATTTAAACAAACAAAATTTTTTTTCCCCAAATTACTCCACAAAATAAGCTTTATTATTTTAGCGAAAACATTTTTTTAGTGTTAGGTGCACTTTAAGAAATGTAAATAGTCTTTAGTCTATTTTTATATATTCGTATATTAGTCTATATTTTTCTTTTTTATTCTATTTTAATTTTTGAGGACTCTTTTGTAAATTACTTATCAGTGAAATTGATTTCCTCAATAAAGATGATGATTATTATTGTTGTTATAAACCATCAAAACTGACAGCTCCACGAAGCAATAAATACTCATGACTATTCACACCATCAACATTATATTTAAAAGGGTTTATAATGAAATCATCTTTTCTCATTCCAGTATAAAAAAATCTTCATTGAGTGCAGATTGCATTGAAATGGTAAGCTCTTCTTTCGATGTGCCTCTCGTTATGGGATAGAGGAAAATATCGGTTTATTAATTTACCACTTCAAAATACTAGTAAGTCACAATAAATGCCTTCGTATAATTTATAGACATCAACCTCATGCAGCTTCTATCACGTTGATAAACGTTGTTTGGTGGTAAAACCTCGTAATTTGTTTTTTGTTTCCTTCAAGAGCAATTTTGGCCATCACGAAGAAGAAGTTCAGTCCACAGAAACAAGTGATGTTACCAGCACAACCTACGAGATTCCTAACAGTGGTGGAGACTACATGCCTCTTCATCCTTCAACAAGAAGCTGGGAGATCAGTCGAGAGCAAGTAGATATCTTTAAAAATATCGGAATGGGAGCTTTCTCTCAAGTCGCTAAGGCAACAGTCAAGAACATCAATGACCAAGAGGTCATAACAGTGGCTGTGAAAATGTTGAAAGGTTATTGAAAATTATATTTTAACTTTATGAGTAACGCTCTTATTATATGGCTTTGGTTGGTAGCCAATATAACACCTGCTCTGACTGGCTTATTCCAAAGCATTATTCTTGCATAATGCCCACGGGCCGATTGCGGGGCTGCAAAAACAAAAAAAATGGGTAGTAATAAACTATTGCTTTTTCCTGAAGATTGTAGCAGCTTCAAACGATGCGAAACAAGGAATATTCTGAGAATGAATCCTGGTACACTGACGAGCCTCAATTTTAAAGGAAAAGCGAATCCACAGTTTAAGTTATCAAAGAGTTGTTGCTGTATAGAACGACGGAAACAGCCAAGACAGACATTAAAACTTTTGTCATTAAGCCATACAATAAACTACTTATGACCTTCGAACGTTCGGCTTTAACGGGAAATTCCCAAACCCCGGCCTCCACTTATGTCCAGGATTGAACGCAAGTATTGTTTAACCAGTACTTCATATTTTGCAGGGGTTATTTGACATTTCTTGTTACTACATATTTGATAAAATGTGTGTTTTGGTGACTTTTTACAATGAGGACACTTTGTGATGCTTATCATGAGGAATTTCAATGTCATTAGCATTCAATCCTGAGACAGACCTGTCAGCCTCGCAAATGCAATACAGACGATTTACGATTTTCTCGTAAAGACCTCGGTCTCGGTTAACAAGTAGTTATCCATGATCCCCTGAATTTAAAGAAGATTCTAAATCATAAAAAAGATTGATTCTAAGCAAAGTTATTAACGAAAACGTTTTGCTTTCCATTAATTATCTCTAATTGATAGTTTTGTCAACACCCTGTCGACACTTGTTTTTTGTCACGAGACGTAAATTTGCATTAAAAGCTCGCGTGAGAGTCCGCGCTGTTGTTTGATTTTTACACGTTTGTGTTAAGATATTGGGGTTTTTTCGTCGAATGTTTGCTCGTACTTCGCATGTTTGTAGACTATAAATTTCATATCCTATATCTATCCAGAAAAAAAAAATTGTCATCGAAGAAGAAAACGCAAAAGTTCTTGCCTTTTGCTAGTGCGGGTTCCAAGAAACCTTCATTCGTTCGAAGGATGCGAGCTGATGTGTTTGCGGCTAGTGAATCAGGAACAAAATCGATGGGAGAACGATACCCTCAGGGCTAGCCGGGCGAAAACTGGGGCGGGTAAAGTCATCAGGCGAACCCGCAGAACCGATTTCACAAGAGTCATGGCAAAGGTCGTTTACTCAACAACTGCTGCCGACTATCGCTGTAAGACAATCTCTTGAAATCAGTTTTTCTTCGGGGTTTCTTGTCGGTTTTGTCACGCAGATG
>JAHPZR010030350.1:0-11163 GCA_019787425.1 Platygyra sinensis | reverse complement strand
TAAAGCTCTTTTCTACCAAAGAAATTGGGGAGGCTCAAGGATTGGAGAAAATAAGAAGAAAGTTTTAGAATGAGAAAGCAGAGGAGTTGTGCCAGGACAGGTCATTGAAAAAGTGGAACGCGACGGCCATTCACGGAGTCCTCGACACCGCCTGGACGCTAAAAAAAACTGTGGTTTTGGTGGTCGAGGCCAACGACACCCAAGATAGAGAGGCAAGAGAAGATGCCACAGAATGTTCTTCGAATAAAAAAACAAAAAAAGAAACGGTGGACGCAAACGTACAGAGAACATTATCTTGCCACCGGGAACTGTTGCGAGTCAACGAAAGACTTCGACGACTAAACGACCCTAGCAACACCACCTCCCCCCCAAAAAAAAATTACAGAAGAAGAAGTTGCTGCAAAAACAGCACTGGGAGAGCTAAAACTTGCTCAGGAGTCCCTAAGGAAAGCTCTCCAGAACAAGCGCAAGAGTCTTGCCGCCCCATGCAGCCTTGCCTTTTGAGGAGGTCCCTTTAGATCTAGTTTAGGACTGCAAAGAGCCAACCACTGAAGACATCGATGGAATGTTGGAGGCAGTCCTCAATCGCACAAGACCTTCCACAGACAAGAACGACGAAGAGGCTGAGGATAAGGATGAGGACCGGCAAGACACCGATTAGTTACCTGTATGATAACCAAATAGGGCTGAAGATGTGATGACCGAAATTTTAATGACTGATTTTCATAAACGGATAACTTATAGTTGCGTTAGCCATTTGATTAACATACTAAGAAACTGTTCTTAAACTTTGGTTTTCACCATATGGTTGCTTCCAACTTAGTCGTGCAAGCGTTTTAAACCATTTATTGTTACATCATGGTGACCCTCTTTCACGGTGATGTCTCTTTTTAAGTAAGGCTAATTTTAAACCGAAGGGATATGCTTGAAATACCATATTTTATAATTGTGTAATGTTTACAATGACCGCTGATTTTTAATTCGATCAATAACTCTAAGCTAACCAATTTAAAGTAGTTAATAGACCACAAACATTCTTCACATGGCAAAATATAAAAAAAAAATGAGAATCGTTTGTTTAAGATTTAAGTATTCGGACATCTCCAAAAGCTTAGAATGAAAGCTATAATTTTACTAGTGGAATGAATATCTAATGACCTGTCAAGAAAGACTGTTTAAACAAGGATTCTTCAGTTTTAATTTTGAGGTATAGTAAGTAGTTAAGGTTTCTGTTGGTTAAAAAAAAAATGGTGTCAATCAAGACTGCACATGCGCTTTATCGTGACAATGGCCCTTTAATAGAGTTTATAGTAATCACATGTAAATAGGTAAAGACTGTCCAATAAACTATGGAGTAAGTAAGTAGTTGATAGCAATATTTAGCACAGTTCTAGGCCAGTGCTCTGAAAACCTCTCGGTCATTTTTTTGAGCCCAGCATAATCTAAATTTCAGAGATCATTAATTTTGGACCACGGCTCCCCGCCACACCACCCTAAATTTGATCATAGCTCACTTTCATAACCCAGTCTCCCCCAACACAAACTGAGGAAACGCGTAAACCAAAATTAAGTACAATTTGACACCAATACGCCTGTCCTTGACAAGAAATACTAATTATCATTATTATTATGTTTTTGATAATATACAAGCAACAATTTCTGCATTCTGATTGGTTAAGAACATGTCAATTAATCCCAAATCAGTGCAAAAAAGTGTAATTGAGTGCAAAAAAGTGTAATTAAAATGATTGACAGCTCCTACTTTAAGCTCGGACAAACAAAATGGCTGACAAAAATTTAACGAAGATTGAAACTCTTTACCTTCATTTCAATACAATTACCTCATAACGAAGCAAAGTGCAAAGCTCAACAACAATTACTAAACTAGTAAAAGTGAAGTAGATATACACAAAAGCCGCGAGGTCAAAAACTTTAACATAAACTTCAGCTTGAGTGAATGGAAATTTGCCGGCGTCGATCACGACTGCATTACAAAGTACTAGAAAAAAAAAAAAGTAAATTTTAAAATTCTTGAGCACCACGAAATAAAACGCGAAGAAGGACCCAATAAGACGTCCTAAGAACCTGCCACATGTTACTTTTTAAGACAAAAAGTGCAAGAATTCTACTTTTGTGAAAGAAAAGAAACGGCGAGAAAAGAAACGGCGAGCTTAGATATTAGAACCGTCGTTCCCTAACAAAACCCGGTAAACGCTGCAGGAAGCAAATCTAACCTGTACAACGTCCAGTGAAGAAGTTCAAGTCAGGCAGCAACCAGGAGAGGTTAAAAAGAGGTCCTTCAGAGCTAAGATATTCCGTTTCTTGGTAGATTTTAGCTTCGTTTCTCGGTATTTTGTTCAAAGTAGCTTGCACCACGGCCAGGTTCAATAGTTCCTTGCACACAGTTTCTCAACCACTCAAAAAACATTTGGCAGGAAAGCTGCATCAAAACCGCAGGGAGGTTTTCTTCTGCTTTGTGGTCAAGTTCTTCGATTCAACTACGAGTAAAGACTGCTTTTCACTGTAAAAAGAAACTGCTCAGTTTTCATACATAACTTGGAGAGAGTGAATGAATTTTACGCTTGAATTCACCAGTCAAATTTCCATCCAATAAAGTTGTCGTAGCTTGTTGCCTCCATTTGTCACGCAAGATACTGAAGCGTAACAGAATTTGTCACTCGTATATTATTAACAAGTAATCAAATGATTTTTCTCGTGCAATTTGGAATAAATAAGCACTCGTAAAATTAAGACTACAAATTGCACTCGCCCTACGGGCTCGTGCAGTTTTTTGTAATCTTTGAAAAATTTACTCGAGCTTATTTATTCCAAATTGCACTCGAAATCATTTGATTGCCTATACTAATTTAGGGATAAAATTATTTTTCTTAATATTTTCACTGAAGAGAAGATCTGAAATCGCTATTATCCATCCGCATACACTGCAAGGAAATTTCCTTTATATTATGGGATAGGTTTTCCTACATTGAATATGGCCGCTGTGTCCAAAAATCAAGGGAAGAAAACATTTAACAGGGTTATCTTTTGTGTGGTTTAAGACGAAGACGCACGCCAAATTCGAGCTCCTCGATCGGAATTTATCTGGAAGAATCCAACCCTGCGGAATCTAAATTTCGGAGGTAAAAGGCCTGTCGGAATCATAATCCAGAGAAAGGGGCCTGTCGGACTAATGCCTTCCATAGCGGGGGGGGGTGGGCGGATGAAAAATGAAATGTCCCATTTGAATTACCAAACATTTAGTCTCCTCGAGCACAAGGATTATACAAACGTGACTTGAATTCTTCTCATAGATTAGTGCTAAAACTTCACCCTTGCGGTCGTTCCTTTACACGGATTGAGTAGAAATATAGCTCGATTATAACTTACCAAATTTAACTTTGAAAGCCTGCACTGGTCGCCCGGAGTCATCAAAATTTTTCCGTCGTATGCTCTTTGTTTCAGACATATTTTGACAAGTTAAAGTTTGTTTTGGTCCAAAGTTCACTACCGCTATGAAAGGCCGAAGATATAATTTGATGAGTGGCTTTGCCGCTCACGATCGCAGGTTCGTCACTAAAATACGAAAAAAGAATCTCTGGCACCTAGGGTAACCTTGTATGATTCTTATTAGACGGAAAAATAAGTTGATCCAAGATTTCGAATCTTGCGAGCGCAAGGATTTATACAAACGCGATTTGAATGCTTGATGATGACAGCGTGAAATCACTCAGGCATGAAAGGCCAAGTGGGCGGTTTTGAAAATCACAGTGCTTGGCTGCAAGCGTTTCCTTCCTTCCCCTCCCCCACCCCTTCCTTCTTATTTTTGCTCTCGCCCCATTTTTCGCGCGAGCAAAACACTTAAAACCCCGTTTCTTCGCTCTTTGCTCCACGGAAACGCTTGCTACGCAGGCTAGCCTTCACCCGCCAGTGATTATCACTAAGCCGTCACGGATTTCAGCAAAAACTTAGTTTTTTAAAGAGAATTTGGCCTTCATCCGTCACGGACTTTAGCTAGGCCGTCACGGATTTCAGCAAAAACTTAGTTTTTTTAAAGAGAATTTGACCTTCATCCGTCATGGATTATAGCTAGGCCGTCAAGGATTTCAGCAAACTTAGCTTTTTAAAGAGAATTTGGCCTTCATCCGTCACGGATTATAGCTAGGCCGTCACGGATTTCAGCAAAAACGTAGTTTTTTAAAGAGAATTTAGCCTTCATCCGTCATGAATTATAGCTAGGCCGTCACGGATTTCAGCAAAAACTTAGTTTTTTAAAGATAATTTAACTCTAAACGAATGACTAAGTACCTACGTTGATAAATAAAACAAAATTCACCACGCGGTCCATTTATTGTTGTGGACGTCATTTCTACGTTCTTTGCCAAATTTCTTCACTGCCATAAATTCCAAAGAGCGTCCAACTGTAGACGGGAAAAATTCAGCCAAATGCAGAGCTAAAATTTTAGTTGAGAATTGAATGTATTGAATTCCAATATTGAATGTGTCAAAGCCTTCGATGTGAGTTTAGCCGAACTATAACGGGAGGGTTACACTCCCCACTCAGCTTAGCCTGCGTAGCAAGCGTTTCCGTGGAGCAAAGCGAAGAAACGGGGTTTTCGGCGTTTTACCCGCGCGAAAAATGGGGTGAGAGCAAAAATAAGAAGGAGGGGGTGGGGGAGGGGAAGGAAGGAAACGCTTGCCGCCAAGCATTGTGATTTTCAAATACTCCGTTCGCCAGCGAACGGAGCTCGTGATTGGCTGGGCTAGTCGAACACTTGTCTATCAAAGGTCTTAAAGTTCTGAGTGCCTGAAAGAACGTTCGAAGCTTGCATTTGTTTACAAAAAGCGTTAACTTTTTCTCACGAAACGAGTATTTAGTCGTGAGCTTCGACAGTACGGTAGGAATCCTGAAGTGTAATGCCGACGCTTTGGTAGTTCGAAACCTGACTATAACTGACACAATTTGCAGCTGTTCCTTTAATTTTAACATCACTTTCTTGAATGCCACATGCGCCAAGGGCAAGATAAATAAACCACGGGACAGAAAATTCGCACTACTGCGTGGGAAAACTGAGTGATTTCGACTCGCTTGTTTCATGGCATGCTTTCGGATTTTATCATGCAGGTACTCTGGCATTTCATTAGGAGCATTTTTCTTGAGAGAATTTAGAACCTCTGGGTACAATTCTGAATGATTTGTTATAGTGAGTTGCGGCATGCCAGTTTTTATTAAATATTTGCCTTACCAAACATAGTCTTCTCGCTATCACGCTACCAAAACACGTCCAACACAAAGGGTACATTAGCGATGGCTCTGCACGTGCACCACGATTTTTGGTACATTTCTCCGACTTTCTCTGCAAAGCATGACATAAAATAAATACGGTTAAAGTCGTCAGATTCATGCTTTCTTTGTGAATCCCAACCGTTCGTTACTAATTCATGGTCTGGTTCATTTGACTGAATTTTGAAACTCGCTGTATTTCTAGCCGACGTTTTCGATAGCATTGCCGTCATGTTTTCGTTGACTCAAACTGACAGTTTACCATAATGCCCTTCGGCATTGTCGCGTACGCTTTTATGCTTCTTTTGGACAACCTTTCTCCAAACAACTGTAAACAGAAACCCTCTCTCGACTCTCTCTATGCTTGGTGCAAAGCAAGAGAAAATCCCGGGAACTAGTTAACCTCATTCCTAGGGTCCTCTCTCTACCTCGATAAAGTACCCTGATTACGGTCACCTGTCTGCTAGATTTTAGCAGATTCCAGATATGTGATTGAAGAAAGGGGCTGGAGAGTTAAAGTTTGTTTCCACTGAGCTCACCTACTGAGCTGAGTGTAGCCTGCGTAGCAAGCGTTTCCGTGGAGCAAAGCGAAGAAACGGGGTTTTCGGCGTTTTACCCGCGCGAAAAATGGGGTGAGAGCAAAAATAAGAAGGAGGGGGTGGGGGAAGGGAAGGAAGGAAACGCTTGCCGCCAAGCATTGTGATTTTCAAAACCGCCCACTTGGCCTTTCATGCCTGACTGATTTCACGCTGTCATCACAAGCATTCAAGTTGCGTTTGTAATCCTTGTGCTCGCAAGATTCGAAATCTTGGATCACCTTATTTTTCCGTCTAATAAGAATCATGAAAGGTTACCCTAGGTGCCAGAGATTCTTTTTTCGTATTTTAGTGACGAACCTGCGATCGTGAGCGGCAAAGGCACTCATCAAATTAAAGCCCTTTCGTCCCGGTAGTGAACTTTGAACAAAACAAACTTTAACTTGTCAAAATATGTCTGAAAAAAAGAGCATACGACAGAGAAATCTTGATGACTCCGGGCGACCAATGCAGGCTTTCAAACTTAAATTTGGTAATTTATAATCAAGCTATATTTCTACTCAATCCGTCTAAAGGAAGGACCGCAAGGGTGAAGTTTTAACACAAATCTGTGAGAAGTATTCAAGTCGCGTTTGTATAATCCTTGTGCTCGAGAAGACTAAATGTTTGGTAAGGCAAATATTTAATAAAAACTGGCATGCCGCAACTCACTATAACAAATCATTCAGAATTGTACCCAGAGGTTCTAAATTCTCTCAAGAAAAATGCTCCTAATGAAATGCCAGAGTACCTGCATGATAAAATCCGAAAGCATGCCATGAAACAAGCGAGTCGAAATCACTCAGTTTTCCCACGCAGTAGTGCGAATTTTCTGTCCCGTGGTTTATTTATCTTGCCCTTGGCGCATGTGGCATTCAAGAAAGTGATGTTAAAATTAAAGGAACAGCTGCAAATTGTGTCAGTTATAGTCAGGTTTCGAACTACCAAAGCGTCGGCATTACACTTCAGGATTCCTACCGTACTGTCGAAGCTCACGACTAAATACTCGTTTCGTGAGAAAAAGTTAACGCTTTTTGTAAACAAATGCAAGCTTCGAACGTTCTTTCAGGCACTCAGAACTTTAAGACCTTTGATAGACAAGTGTTCGACTAGCCCAGCCAATCACGAGCTCCGTTCGCTGGCGAACGGAGTATTTGAAAATCACAATGCTTGGCGGCAAGCGTTTCCTTCCTTCCCCTCCCCCACCCCCTCCTTCTTATTTTTGCTCTCACCCCATTTTTCGCGCGGGTAAAACGCCGAAAACCCCGTTTCTTCGCTTTGCTCCACGGAAACGCTTGCTACGCAGGCTAAGCTGAGTGGGGAGTGTAACCCTCCCGTTATAGTTCGGCTAAACTCACATCGAAGGCTTTGACACATTCAATATTGGAATTCAATACATTCAATTCTCAACTAAAATTTTAGCTCTGCATTTGGCTGAATTTTTCCCGTCTACAGTTGGACGCTCTTTGGAATTTATGGCAGTGAAGAAATTTGGCAAAGAACGTAGAAATGACGTCCACAACAATAAATGGACCGCGTGGTGAATTTTGTTTTATTTATCAACGTAGGTACTTAGTCATTCGTTTAGAGTTAAATTATCTTTAAAAAACTAAGTTTTTGCTGAAATCCGTGACGGCCTAGCTATAATTCATGACGGATGAAGGCTAAATTCTCTTTAAAAAACTACGTTTTTGCTGAAATCCGTGACGGCCTAGCTATAATCCGTGACGGATGAAGGCCAAATTCTCTTTAAAAAGCTAAGTTTGCTGAAATCCTTGACGGCCTAGCTATAATCCATGACGGATGAAGGTCAAATTCTCTTTAAAAAAACTAAGTTTTTGCTGAAATCCGTGACGGCCTAGCTAAAGTCCGTGACGGATGAAGGCCAAATTCTCTTTAAAAAACTAAGTTTTTGCTGAAATCCGTGACGGCTTAGTGATAATCACTGGCGGGTGAAGGCTAGCCTGCGTAGCAAGCGTTTCCGTGGAGCAAAGAGCGAAGAAACGGGGTTTTAAGTGTTTTGCTCGCGCGAAAAATGGGGCGAGAGCAAAAATAAGAAGGAAGGGGTGGGGGAGGGGAAGGAAGGAAACGCTTGCAGCCAAGCACTGTGATTTTCAAAACCGCCCACTTGGCCTTTCATGCCTGAGTGATTTCACGCTGTCATCATCAAGCATTCAAATCGCGTTTGTATAAATCCTTGCGCTCGCAAGATTCGAAATCTTGGATCAACTTATTTTTCCGTCTAATAAGAATCATACAAGGTTACCCTAGGTGCCAGAGATTCTTTTTTCGTATTTTAGTGACGAACCTGCGATCGTGAGCGGCAAAGCCACTCATCAAATTATATCTTCGGCCTTTCATAGCGGTAGTGAACTTTGGACCAAAACAAACTTTAACTTGTCAAAATATGTCTGAAACAAAGAGCATACGACGGAAAAATTTTGATGACTCCGGGCGACCAGTGCAGGCTTTCAAAGTTAAATTTGGTAAGTTATAATCGAGCTATATTTCTACTCAATCCGTGTAAAGGAACGACCGCAAGGGTGAAGTTTTAGCACTAATCTATGAGAAGAATTCAAGTCACGTTTGTATAATCCTTGTGCTCGAGGAGACTAAATGTTTGGTAATTCAAATGGGACATTTCATTTTTCATCCGCCCACCCCCCCCCGCTATGGAAGGCATTAGTCCGACAGGCCCCTTTCTCTGGATTATGATTCCGACAGGCCTTTTACCTCCGAAATTTAGATTCCGCAGGGTTGGATTCTTCCAGATAAATTCCGATCGAGGAGCTCGAATTTGGCGTGCGTCTTCGTCTTAAACCACACAAAAGATAACCCTGTTAAATGTTTTCTTCCCTTGATTTTTGGACACAGCGGCCATATTCAATGTAGGAAAACCTATCCCATAATATAAAGGAAATTTCCTTGCAGTGTATGCGGATGGATAATAGCGATTTCAGATCTTCTCTTCAGTGAAAATATTAAGAAAAATAATTTTATCCCTAAATTAGTATAGGCAATCAAATGATTTCGAGTGCAATTTGGAATAAATAAGCTCGAGTAAATTTTTCAAAGATTACAAAAAACTGCACGAGCCCGTAGGGCGAGTGCAATTTGTAGTCTTAATTTTACGAGTGCTTATTTATTCCAAATTGCACGAGAAAAATCATTTGATTACTTGTTAATAATATACGAGTGACAAATTCTGTTACGCTTCAGTATCTTGCGTGACAAATGGAGGCAACAAGCTACGACAACTTTATTGGATGGAAATTTGACTGGTGAATTCAAGCGTAAAATTCATTCACTCTCTCCAAGTTATGTATGAAAACTGAGCAGTTTCTTTTTACAGTGAAAAGCAGTCTTTACTCGTAGTTGAATCGAAGAACTTGACCACAAAGCAGAAGAAAACCTCCCTGCGGTTTTGATGCAGCTTTCCTGCCAAATGTTTTTTGAGTGGTTGAGAAACTGTGTGCAAGGAACTATTGAACCTGGCCGTGGTGCAAGCTACTTTGAACAAAATACCGAGAAACGAAGCTAAAATCTACCAAGAAACGGAATATCTTAGCTCTGAAGGACCTCTTTTTAACCTCTCCTGGTTGCTGCCTGACTTGAACTTCTTCACTGGACGTTGTACAGGTTAGATTTGCTTCCTGCAGCGTTTACCGGGTTTTGTTAGGGAACGACGGTTCTAATATCTAAGCTCGCCGTTTCTTTTCTCGCCGTTTCTTTTCTTTCACAAAAGTAGAATTCTTGCACTTTTTGTCTTAAAAAGTAACATGTGGCAGGTTCTTAGGACGTCTTATTGGGTCCTTCTTCGCGTTTTATTTCGTGGTGCTCAAGAATTTTAAAATTTACTTTTTTTTTTTTCTAGTACTTTGTAATGCAGTCGTGATCGACGCCGGCAAATTTCCATTCACTCAAGCTGAAGTTTATGTTAAAGTTTTTGACCTCGCGGCTTTTGTGTATATCTACTTCACTTTTACTAGTTTAGTAATTGTTGTTGAGCTTTGCACTTTGCTTCGTTATGAGGTAATTGTATTGAAATGAAGGTAAAGAGTTTCAATCTTCGTTAAATTTTTGTCAGCCATTTTGTTTGTCCGAGCTTAAAGTAGGAGCTGTCAATCATTTTAATTACACTTTTTTGCACTCAATTACACTTTTTTGCACTGATTTGGGATTAATTGACATGTTCTTAACCAATCAGAATGCAGAAATTGTTGCTTGTATATTATCAAAAACATAATAATAATGATAATTAGTATTTCTTGTCAAGGACAGGCGTATTGGTGTCAAATTGTACTTAATTTTGGTTTACGCGTTTCCTCAGTTTGTGTTGGGGGAGACTGGGTTATGAAAGTGAGCTATGATCAAATTTAGGGTGGTGTGGCGGGGAGCCGTGGTCCAAAATTAATGATCTCTGAAATTTAGATTATGCTGGGCTCAAAAAAATGACCGAGAGGTTTTCAGAGCACTGGCCTAGAACTGTGCTAAATATTGCTATCAACTACTTACTTACTCCATAGTTTATTGGACAGTCTTTACCTATTTACATGTGATTACTATAAACTCTATTAAAGGGCCATTGTCACGATAAAGCGCATGTGCAGTCTTGATTGACACCATTTTTTTTTTAACCAACAGAAACCTTAACTACTTACTATACCTCAAAATTAAAACTGAAGAATCCTTGTTTAAACAGTCTTTCTTGACAGGTCATTAGATATTCATTCCACTAGTAAAATTATAGCTTTCATTCTAAGCTTTTGGAGATGTCCGAATACTTAAATCTTAAACAAACGATTCTCATTTTTTTTTTATATTTTGCCATGTGAAGAATGTTTGTGGTCTATTAACTACTTTAAATTGGTTAGCTTAGAGTTATTGATCGAATTAAAAATCAGCGGTCATTGTAAACATTACACAATTATAAAATATGGTATTTCAAGCATATCCCTTCGGTTTAAAATTAGCCTTACTTAAAAAGAGACATCACCGTGAAAGAGGGTCACCATGATGTAACAATAAATGGTTTAAAACGCTTGCACGACTAAGTTGGAAGCAACCATATGGTGAAAACCAAAGTTTAAGAACAGTTTCTTAGTATGTTAATCAAATGGCTAACGCAACTATAAGTTATCCGTTTATGAAAATCAGTCATTAAAATTTCGGTCATCACATCTTCAGCCCTATTTGGTTATCATACAGGTAACTAATCGGTGTCTTGCCGGTCCTCATCCTTATCCTCAGCCTCTTCGTCGTTCTTGTCTGTGGAAGGTCTTGTGCGATTGAGGACTGCCTCCAACA
>JAHPZR010030349.1:22500-25109 GCA_019787425.1 Platygyra sinensis | reverse complement strand
AGGGAGGCTTTATGATTTCCGGACTTAGGAATGCCCAATCTCGTGTTAACCGAATCGCAAGAATCAAAACGAGCTTTCTAAAAGAGATTTTTTTGTGTGTGTTCCAAAGGACATGTCCTGCATTTAAGATCTCCTGAGAATGGCTTAATAGGAAGCCCGCGGCGGGTATGTTTCTGTGCAACCAGTCATAATTTACAGGTCAACTGTGCTGTGTTTCTCTGTTGTTAAATGATTGGCCCTGAAGTGGGGCAGAAGTCAAAGTCGCAGATCTTCCTGTGGCTTAGTGTACAACCATTATCACTAACATATATTGTTATCTGATTCTTTGACATCCTAATATGCCCGAGATGTTGCACAAGAAGAACTTCACTTTGTGAAGCCGTATGTCTGGCGAGGCAGTCCGAAAGTTCAAAATGCTAATATAATATTTTCTCCTTTTCTGAGTTGAAATACATTCTCAAAAATTCTGAGAATTTGCTAGTAATGTCACAAGTATCAAATCCAAATTAATTTAAACACCAAATGTTGATACTCTTCCTCAGTTTCATGTGCTTATCATGTGGCTGCAGACTTTCTAATAATTCTTAGAAAAATATATCCAAACATTGTTTCTCTTGTTGATTATAGGCTGAAATACAGCAGGTAACCAAATTAGATGAGGCAATTAACACAACTGCCTGTAATTATCAAAGGACATGTCGACTTGGTTTTGAAAGCAGCAACCAGTATATGCCTGCAAACAATTTTCAACACGAGTACTGTTACACGGGTTTCAACATCCACACATGCTCTATAATCCATTTGACATGCTAATGCATTATAAGCAGGTGTGCTCCCTCAAGTTGATAGGTGGAGGTGGCTGTTTTTACTGTTTTACCATAAAGAGTTTTGGTGATATTTGTGGAAACAGCAATTATCATGGGAAGGGCAATAGTTCAGATTATTGCTTAGAAACAAGGGTAACAGAATAGACCTGTGACTATACTATTCTTTTTTTGTTTGAACACGAACAGAGCCATAACTTGTAACTATGTGAGTTCTTGGAATTGAAATATCAGTTGAGCGGCTATTTTTACGAAAGGGAACAGTAGTAATTCCTGAAACTTATATACAACGTGGTATGCAAACACACTTCTGGGATTGTGGGAGGATCACTCTAAACTGCTGTGTGACACAGCTGCTGCCCACTGGTTTTCTTAGCACGAGTTTTTTCAACCAGAAAAACAAAAAAAAAAAAAAACCCACTCCTACCCCACAAACACTTCGCACGTCTTGCAATAACTGCTTGTTCCTATTGGAAAATGTGCTCACGAGAGACAAGAGAACAATAAATTAACACTCCTACATGTTGAAAGAGTTAAAGCTGACCTTACCACTGATGACATTATTTGTTTCAAAAAAAAACAAAAATTAGCCATATCATTTGACTGATTTTTCCAAAAATGGTTAAACATTCATGACCTTTTGTGTAGAAATGTTAAATGTTGGGAGCTTTGTAGGATGAAGCAGATGGCAGATTGAGAAGCCCACCTCTATCTTCATCATCTGTCCTCATTGTACTATCCATACACATCAAAATCTTGTGAATCCAAAATTTATTTAGAAATTAATTTCTAATCCAGAAGGTTTTGCCAGTATTGTAAATAATGAGTCTGAGGATGGCTCCAATCAGGTTGTGAAAACATCAGTCACCAACAACAGGACTTAACCCTTGCCCTAATGCTTCACCTGGACTAGTACATACAAACTAGAGCCAGGATATATTAGAAAAAATTAAAATTTATCAGTTACAGGAACTACTCGTTACAGTGGAGCAGTAACCCAACGCACTTGATTTTATTTCTATATTCCTGAAGTAAGCATACGGTTATAGGAACTGATGAAATTTCATAATTTTCAAGTTAAGTTTCACTGCTTCTCAGAATTGCAAATCACACAAAATGCAGTACTGTGGTATTGTCTCATTTCTTACTATCTTAAACTCAGTTTGGCTGCTTTTCAAAAGAATAGGGGGTGCTTTTATTTTATTTTGGATCTTTCATATTTCATATTGTCGTAGCTAATAGAGGAAGGTCAAACATTTAAACCTTTTAATGAAGAAAGTAGTGTAGGGCTCATTTTGTTTCCCTTTATCTCCAGTATTATTTTGCTGAAAAAGTCATGAGAAAAGAGAATTTAAAGAAGGGATTCATTTCAGGCATGGGCTCTCATTTCAGGTCAAATATAAGCAAACAAAACAAAAACAAAATTTTATTTAAAATTAGAAATATAAGTAATTAGTAATTACATTAGTTGTGAATAAGCATAATAATGATCATTATAATCAGCAGGACATGTAACAATATTATTATAATAATCATATCATAACTATCATCATCACTGCCATCATCATCTTAATTATTATTATTGTTATTCTTACTCTTATTCTTCTTATCATCACTAATATTATTATTGTTATTATTAGCTGTTGCAAATGAAATCAGTGCAGAGGTCTGCTCAATATTTAATAATGTGCCTTGACAGAAAGAGCCTGGTGAACTGAACGAAATGTACAGACTGTATGAAAGTTGTTTTACGGTTTGTGACAGCTTTTTTCTTCCGTATGGATC
>JAHPZR010030349.1:2500-17500 GCA_019787425.1 Platygyra sinensis | reverse complement strand
GAAGTCCACCGCATACGTACCAGTGTAGTCTTCTACCTTTGGCCTTGCATTCTGTGCAGGATGTTTTTCACTTTTTTTGGATTAATAAGAGGCGTAACTGAAACAAAGTCTAAAAAAACTCTAACTTCGAACTGAAGGACATGATACGAAAGTTTTCCAGAAAGGCAATACGGGTGCCGGCTGTAAAAGCCAATAGCGAATAGTTAACAATTAGATTATTCGCTCTCGATTTCTATGAGATGATAGTTGATGAGGCCGAAGGCCGAATCAACTATCGCCTCATAGAAATCGAGAGCGAATAATCTAATTGTTTTAGTAGAATTCTAACTGAAATTAACAAAAATAACGGTTTCCTATGATTTTTTCAACGCATTATTGGACTTTACGCTTAGACAAAGTTGCACGTATGTCCTTGGCAAATTTGCAGTTGTTTACGCGCGAACCCGCTTTCTCAATATTTTCAAGTTTTTAAAGTCAAGAAACCGACAATGTGCTTCTTTTAGTTTTCTCAGGAATTTAATTACATGTTTACATCTAAATTTCCTTCCAAAACCTCGGAAAAACTATAACAACATCGCATTTCGAGGACGACCGGCAGCCAACTGCACTCTAATGGCTGATAATATACGAGTAGCTCAGCCAATCAGATTGCAGCATTTGCATTAGTATACTAGTAGAATTCTACTAATCGCGAATAGTCTCGAACTGATAGTGCGAATAGTGGCGAACAGTCGCGAATGGTCGCGAATCGTGACGAATAGTCCGCCGTCCATAGCCACCGCTTTAGTTCAGCACTGATCTGGAATCTTTTAAACTGATCACTTGGAGCAATAGCTTTTATCTGCAGACGCTGATAAATTCGATCAAGCGCGTTCTGTAAAAAAAAAAACAAACAATAAAATACAATGTGGGGCAAGTGGTCTGTTATTAGTTTATCAACTGAAACGAGCTGCTCTGATAACATAGATAACAGGTTATAAAAACAAAACATCTAAGCTATATATTGCGTTAATTAATTATGCACTAATAAGCAAGAGAATTTCAGTGAATTTATTGGTAATTTATTACCTTTTCTTCTCAGGACTCAGGCTAGGCCTGTCCATCACCAACATTAAGAAAACAGAAAACTCAATGATAACCTAATAAAGAGGCATTTACGCTTTTGCGACGGTAAAAATAGAAGAAAATACGTTTCAAAGCACCTTTTGCCCTGATAAGCATCTATATCTATGCTTCTCAGCCGCGCGGCAGCCGGAAAATCCCATCCCACGTTGCTGTGAGGTTGACAATGAGAACTGGGTACCGTATTTGATTTTATTTGCCACTATTGTGACTGTTCGCCACTATTCGCACTATTCAGTACAATTCAGATTAGAAACTATTCGATACTATTCGCTGTTCGCTATTCGGTTTTTCCATCGATTTTCCAGACACCCAAAGGCAATAGTTCAAACCGCCGCAAAAAGGCCAAAATGGATTTTAACTAAGGAAATTCGGTGTCAGATAGTTTTCATTTACTTCGAGTATAAACGTTCAAAACGTTTTTCTTACGGCTTCCAGTCTAGAGCCTAGATAAGGCTTTGTAAAGCTAGCTCATCAGTAGTGACTCAGTAGTCCTTTGAACAATCGAGTGAAAACAACGTCCTATGATACCAGCTCGTGCCATGAGGTTTTTCGAGTTATATTTGTGTCGGACAAAAAAGAGAGAGAACGTTGTTGGACCGTCAGCTGATAAGACGATGGTTCAAGTCCCCAGATCTAGACGGGTGTCAAACCAGCGAGTCACGGTCCATTGCGCTCAAATATGAGATTAACTCTTTGTGGGTTTAAAGTAATTTTTGCGATTTAACGCAAACGAAACTTCGTCGGTGTCCGCAAAAACAAGGGCTTGTTATTACCTCGGTAAAATTATTTTGGCTCTGAAATTATAGGCCCTTTGATTTGTAAAAAAAGCTATTGGCGATATTTAAAACGCCAAAAAGACTTGAAAACAGCATAATCATACATTTTCCAGAACCGATTATTTTAGCACTGAGTTTTGCTCCGAGATGACCTGTATTGAGACTGTAAGAAAATTAACAAGACATTGCTTCATTTTAATATTTCTGATTTAGGTACCCTTGACATGTCTCAAACCTTCCAGAATCGATTCTAGAACTTTACTTTCACAACAAGGGTTTTTATGCCTCGGGCTTTTAGCTAATAGGTTGATTCTATCTTTATTCCGGCGACGACGGAAATTCAAAACAACAATATTTCTAAGTGGTCGTCTTAGATTTCGCAGAACACATGTTAACATTCATTTACACGACTCACTGAGGTGGCAGTTTCCAAAATTATCAGATGAAAATTCCGCCAGAAAATATGGGACTTTTAAAGAGTTATTTTAATTATTCCATGGAATCGTCTAAAATGAGGCCATTCTGTGTGCGGATAGAATGTAATCTTCTTAATAAAACGCCTTCAAAAATTCTCATATCTATGCAAGGCATTTGACCTGTATGGCATTTAGGTGTTAAATACAATCCAGCACTAAGTTAGTAAGCATTCCGTTTCGATCAAAATTCGTTTTCTTCTTGATAAATCAGTACATAATCAGGCGCGTGTGCCAGGAGAATATAAACTTTGATCACTTTATTACACTAAAAGGAGACGTATTCAGACTTACTAGAAGAACGTATGTCACAAAATGTTCCAATCTACGTTTACTCTTAGATGAAGATTAAAAAATGAAAACAGTGTTCGCAAACATAGGACTTTTCCAGAAGAAAGCTTAAGACAAAATAACAACTCCACAAAGTCAGAGAGTGAATAACGAAGTAAATATCACAATACAATTTAAAACATTTGTGGTACCTTATTGTGACCTCCAGTGTTTAGCCAATCACAAGTTTGCATTTCCATCGACCGTGACACGGTTTTGTGTTTTGATTAGCTCAAGGCGAAAACCAATTTACATTTCTTTCGTGGTTGGCTATTGTATGCATATATTTCGTGGGCAGTGTTTTGTATATTTTGCCGTTGAATTTCGTAATTCGCCGCGAGGCCAAGTCTGGAAAGAGACTTTTTTGCGCCATCTTCGGTCGCTTGTTACAGAAACCTGTTCTTTCCTACAGAGCTCTGCCGAAGCGTTGAGTGTTCGCTCCTTGTTCGATCAGGAGCCATACATAATCAACATTCCTGTTCCGTACCTTTGAAGGATAACATGTAAGTACAGCTAAACGAGTCGCTATTCGCCGTTTAAAGATATACCAAGACGTTAATATTATAACCAGCATCGTCATCTTGATTATAATTCTCGTACGGAACTTTCGACTTTCTTTAACGATTTAACGAATATAATCTTAATCATCCATCCGACCCCGGTCCTAGCACAATTATTTTTCTTACTCGAGGTCAATTACATGAGAACTCGTACAAAAAGTCTTACATTCTAATCAGTGCTCATTTCTTTCGTTTCTTCAAGTGTATAATTCATATTTCGACGACTCTGGGATATAAACAGTTTCTCGACATTACGTAGTTGATGGTTTAGCAAATGTAAATACATCAAATCTTCCGTGGTTCCTTTTCACAGTTAGCTCGAGAAGACAAAAGAGTTCGTGCGTGCCGGATTTCTTTTGAGGCTGTAGTTTATTCAAATATGAAGAAACTTTAATCTGTACTTTTTCAGTACCCCCGATGTAAAGCCAGATGAAAAAAAAATTCAGTGGAGATTTATGTTTCAGGGGTGAAATATTCGTGTTCTCGTTGACAGATGTATTTGAATAAATTCAGCCGTAGTAGACGAGAAGTGTCTCTGTCCAAATAACAATGTAGAACTGGTTTTTGGTTGCTATAAAATGCGGTTTGTTTGAAGAATGGTGTCAATAGTAGCTGTGAAATGGTTTACCACAAATCATGCAATTTTTTGCTCTAACTCTGTGAAATGTTGTGGATATCGTCGATTAGGGGACAAGTGGAATGTTCAAATAAATATTAAATCAGCATGCAAAATGCGTTCGTGCAGTCTTCAGACCTCCTGATTGTTTTGGATTATCGATGGAAAACTGAAACGAAAAGTTTGAACAAAACTTCGCTAACGAATTTGAAGTTCGACTTTTAGCCTATTCGACTTTTCCGGCTACCCAAGTTACGGCTGTGGGTTTCTCTAGTTTATTTAGGTTGCCTGGTAGACACAACATTTGATTTTTTCGCGGTTAATATTCGGTCTCTTCGAAGTTAATTTAATGTTTTTTTGTGTTGTGCGTATATAAGTTTACTGTTCTAAATATAGACTGATTTGAAACTTCTTTGATCTGGGAAGCAACTCGATCGCTTGTGGTGTAAAATCGATTTTGAAGATTACAATTTTTTGCCGAATATGAAAATTCTGCTGCCCTGTCGCTTTAATTTACATATGAAACAAATAAAGGCAGATGTTCAAAATCTTTTCTCTTTTAGATAAGTTCCTTGCACCTTATAAGGTGCAATCTTTTGTATTCTACAGTTGCAAAATTCATCCACATTTAATATCGTCACACAAGTTTTATAAATGTTGACAATAAAGAATTTAGACAATTTCAGACTTTTGAAATCTTACGTTTCCTGGCAACAACGTGACTCAGTCTTTAAGTCTTTCTAAAAGACAGCATCAATAGAACAATGGTGATAATTATAGTCTCGTTATTTTTCCAGTTCGTGTATTTTACCCTAAGGCCCACTTAGCTTTAGTAGACATGCAGTTGATTAGTTTTCAAAAACTGTATAACAGGCTATCCAAACATGATGATATACGGCAACCGGAAATCTATAGGAAGACTCCACGGATATTGGCACTTATATTTCACGTTTCAGCATGGAACATCACAACATAACAATAACTTCAAAATCGAACTAAACTGTTGCCGTGTTTGTTTCTTTTCTTACATTTTTGAGGCAACAACGGAGCAATGGATCAGTAAAATTTATTCAGTCTATCCACTGTACATACGTTAATAAGTTTATTATTATTATTCCGTTTTTCAGACCTTCTTCGTCGGTTACCAATGGAACTGACAGCTCTGCAGCTGTGAAATGATTGGAAACGATTACGAACGACCTAAACCACAAATATCTTCATGCAAATAAAATCCACTAAAAGTCTATTATAAAAACTTGAAAAGAACTGGGTTCCACGCATGCCAAACGAACCACACGCGGTCACAAACAGTATCTCTCTTTATGCTCTGTTTTCTTACACAATTTGCTTTGTGCTCAATTGAAATGTTCGTAAGCTAAAGTGAAAACTTGTTAGCAGAATAACGACAATTTTGTCTTCAACTGTCAAACATTTATCTTAATTCGAAGTAACTATTTGGTGGCGAAAGGTGTTGGTTGACGAATTCGTACTTGAGGAGTGGTTGATTTTTTTGAATTTTTATTCACTCCAAAAAATATGGTATGACACTTGACTTGTAGGCAGTAATTTCAAGGATTTTTATCGACTTCCGGCTTACCTTCGGCTTAATATCTGTGTTGACAACCTACAGTTACTAAATGTTGCATATTAATAAGCACAGTGAGAAGCAAATCGTATGTTACGTAGAGAGTGCAATTAGTTTTCTGCCGGTGGCGGCCAAGAGTATTTGCATTTCATAATATTTAAACAAAAAAACTGTTTGCAGTTGGCAAATAGCTTTAAAATTACCTGTTGGAAACAAAGACACGTTATGTAAACAGCAGTGAACTAACAGTGTTAGGAATTAATTTTGTCGAATTGCGTCGAAGTGTTGTCTTATAAAAGGTAAGTTCAGCCTTCGTTAGATAATCATATTCCGTCAGTTTGAATAGTTTCACACTACGGCAGGACATAGCGGACACTGTCCAAGTTGACATGTTAGGATGGGTTGAATGAATTGCAAACGGCTTCTGCAGCTGAGATGTGGGTTTTGCTAAAACGGATGGAATTATGCGAACCAACAACTGTAAATAGATAACACTTATCTCGCTACCAAAGCATTAATTTTTTTTCACTGAATACGCAACATGGAGTATGGACATTTAGTTTTCTTTAGAATATTTCGAACAGGTCTCTGTTTAACAATTCAGTTCAAAAGTATCTTCTTTCAGACTTGTGAATTACTTATCACCAGTTACTATAGCGTATATTTAAGCATGAATGCTGTTAACTTAGCAAATTCTTAAAGATAATTGAGCTTAGAATCTTTTTGGTTACATTTGTCATCAGTGCATGATTCAAGCACAACTGACAAGGTTTCAGTTTAAACGAGTATGGGTCCTTTACGTGTAAATTTAAGAATCGTCTTTCAAAGAATCATTTTCTTGATAAAGTTTACCATGTTTCTATGTTGGTCCCTAAAGCACATTTTAATATACGCCCATCTTCTTAAATATGGCAGGAGCGTGGCACTGAGTTGTTTATTAATTTTGTAATTTCATTTTCGTCGACTACTCTTAGTTTAAATTGGGAATTTATAAAGATAAAATTTTGATTGGCATTTGTTGCATACAGCTAAGGATAGTTGTTTAATTGCTAGAATTTTACTTTTAGCATCGGAAAAAATTTGAACACTGTTCAGTTTTGGTACTCATGGATTGAGGTTTATAACTGTCAAACCGAAGAACCACCTTGAAAGTTCCTTCGCCTCGAGGGAAAATAAAGCATAAATATTTCATAGCTTAACATGTATACCAGTTGTTTATTGTATTGAGAACGCTAAACTTTCCTCTAGAAATTTCGCCTTATTCAATCGAGCATTTAATAAGTTCACGTCAACAACAACATTTCGTTGGCGTGCTTCAGTGAAGCTGGAGTTATCGTTTATGCCGTGTCTCTGAAATGACAAAAGAGTAGAGGATCTATTGTGAAGATTGTATACATTTGCATAATGAGGCGTGGGAACCCAAGAAAAGGTTCAGTCGTTTTGTCGGTTTCTCACTAGCCTAGCACTCAAGGGAGTATTTTAAGACTCTACTTGGAAGTAAGAAGCTAGGAAAAATTATCTGTCTGTCTTGGAAAGGGCTGCTATATTAGGAAAAAGGCACATATCTGATAACTGAGCAAAATCATTTTTAGTTACTCGGAATAAACGCCAACTGACTGAAGAAAATGGGCATCGTTAGCCAAGACACGACAGCCGCTTCTAGGTAACTGATTTTGGAATAACTGCAGTTTCGTTTAGTTTTGCAATAGTTTGGGGGTGATTTGTTTGAGAGTTAGGACTGATTCTTGCTATCAAAGATAAGTTTGCCTTTATTGGCAATATTTGTTATGTACTGTACTTGCTTGGGTATATTTCACAATTATCCTGCGAAATCGCGCGGAATATCGTCTGATACTTAGCCGACTCGGCCTACGGCCGATACTCCGCGAGATTGAGCAGGATAATTGTTTTATTATTCAACAAATTGATAGCAAAATTGATTTCCAAGCTCGTAACATTTTTAAACCTTTCTGTCGACATTTTTGCACTTCACTTTTCCTTCCCACGTACGAAGCTACGTATATCGCCGGTTATTATTCAACAAATTGTAACACTATCCAAATATGGTCATGATGCTCTCGATATCTGTCATCCGTAGGTAACAGATATCCGGCGATATACGTAGCTTCGTACGTGGGAAGAAAAAGTGAAAAATAACAAACAAATTAAACTGCGGTTATAAACGTAACGAGACAACGCATGTTGTAAAAACTTTCATTTAAGAACTTGACGTTTCGTATGCTCCAACATACATCTTCAGAAGTAACGGTTACCTAAACTACAATAAATTTAAACACGAAAGCTAATACCAAATAAGGAAAGCAATGACATTGAAAAAGTAAATAAAAATAAACAGACCTAGTTAAGTCTGCTGGAAAAATATAAGTGGCTAGTAGAGAAGAAGCTTCTCACTGCCAACATTTTCATTTAGCGCTGGTTTCAAATCACGAATCAATAAGGTTTCCTTAATTTTACAGTGTATATCAGATTGTCCAGTAGCTAAAATGTCAAAGTGGTCAAGATTAATGGGATCACTTTGACATTTTAGCTACTGGACAATCTGATATACACTGTAAAATTAAGGAAACCTTATTGATTCGTGATTTGAAACCAGGGCTAAATGAAAATGTTGGCAGTGAGAAGCTTCTTCTCTACTAGCCACTTATATTTTTCCAGCAGACTTAACTAGGTCTGTTTATTTTTATTTACTTTTTCAATGTCATTGCTTTCCTTATTTGGTATTAGCTTTCGTGTTTAAATTTATTGTAGTTTAGGTAACCGTTACTTCTGAAGATGTATGTTGGAGCATACGAAACGTCAAGTTCTTAAATGAAAGTTTTTACAACATGCGTTGTCTCGTTATGTTTATAACCGCAGTTTGTTTGTTATTTTTATTAAAGTTGAAATGGCCAAAGAATAAGAGTGTCTAAGAAAAAGTGAAGTAAAAAAATGTCGACAGAAAGGTTTAAAAATGTTACGAGCTTGGAAATCAATTTTGTTATCAATTTGTTGAATAATAAAACAATTATCCTGCTCAATCTCGCGGAATATCGTCTGATTTTAGCCGACGAGGCCGTAGGCCGAGTCGGCTAAGTATCAGACGATATTCCGCGCGATTTCGCAGGATAATTGTTAAATATCTGTTACCTACGGATGACAGATATCGAGAGCATCATGACCATATTTGGATAGTGTTACAATATGTTGAATAATAATGCATGATATCCTTTGCTGCCTATACAAAACTTGTAACATGTCTTGTTAATTACGTCGATTGTCATTGTCGCATTTGTATAATTTGATAACTGCACTGTTGTAGTATAGTCGTTTTACTAACATTTCAGCGGTGTCCTATTTTAAATCACGATATGCTCTTTTCGTAATTTTATTTTTCGTATTTCTAGCCACTTTTGTTGTCGAATTCTGATGAAACCATACTGACCAAATGTTTATGTTGCCAATTTTGCGAATATTCCAATGTTGTAAGCGAGAATCGAGATAATTATTTTGTAATTTTTCTGATTTAATCGACAGAAACATGCGCGGGTA
Organism: Platygyra sinensis; assembly: GCA_019787425.1. Lineage (NCBI taxonomy): Eukaryota > Metazoa > Cnidaria > Anthozoa > Scleractinia > Merulinidae > Platygyra > Platygyra sinensis. The sequence continues at coordinate 8,486 of JAHPZR010030349.1, read as the reverse complement.
CAGTAACCGAGGTGATGTACAAAGATCCCATCCATGGGAGAGAGAGAAGAGAGACGAACTCTCCCGCAGTTGGGGAGGGGAGAGGTGGAATAAAGACCATCATAACGGCAAAGCCCAGCTGATGAATGGACCAACCCAAGCCCGGCGTGCAAAAAGTACATCTCTGTAGTCTCTGAGGGAAACTATTTTATTGCTTCTAAAGCTCCGCTTCCGGATCGCATCGAGCTGCGAATGTGTGGTACCACAGGGCTTGGTCAGAACAACCGTGCTCTGTCCATACCGGATCTATACCGCGTCAAGATGAAGCCTATTCCAGAGGTGGTGGAAGAACAAGTGGATGCAGTTCGCCGAGAGGAAGTCCACCAGGTGAATGCTTGCCCTCTGCATGATGATCATCACCTACCAAGGAGCGGCTCTTTGAAAGAGATGTACGTCTCGCAGTACACGCACCACTTTGACTCCAATGAGCCTCGCTCGCACATCGCTGGCTGGAAGGTCGACATAGAGCCGAATAACATCCCCCATCGTCGGTCGCGGATGTGCGTGCTCAACAATCCCATGATCTCGGGATCACGAAAGAGGCCCGAGCGCCCGAAGTCTGCTCCTCCGACGCTGGCCTACGAGTTTGATGTTTTCACGGAAAATATCGAAGATGACAGACTGTCTTGCGCCACTCTTCCTAACTTTCATAATGGCTTTCCCGAATCCACGCGAAGTACCGACGACTTAGCGACTCGGCTTCAAGATTTAATCGTCGATGCATCGCCTCCGGATTACATTAATGACGACAGCTCCTTCGGCTACGATCCGAGCGATGACACGTCGGAAACTTCCTCGGCGTTTTATCATGACCAGGGCTCTTACAAGAAACGAGATCCCGCCAAATTTAGCTACAGCCGTCCCAAGTTACTCCGACTATCCGCTGATTTTCCTGGGGTGAGAAATCTGGAAAAAATGCGCCGGAAACGCAAAAGCATGGGTTCCTCCTCAACTGGCTCCACTTCTCCTACGCCTTCTCCTTCAGGAGAATACGGATTTTTTGTAGCGCTGACATCAAAGGATCAAGTTCCACAACAAACACACGGACGATACTATTCCATGACCTAAACGGGAGAAATTCGCTGCTGAAAGAGAATTTTGACGACATAAGTTAAAGAAGTTAAAGAAATGAATATGAAGTGACTGAGGAAAAGAAATGTTTGCAAGAGGTTTCCTCATTTTTTGTGGACGAATACTTTTAAACGAAAACTCAAAAGTCGCTTTTACCTTCAGCCAGTTCACTCTTTTTAACATATCGGGTACCACTCATCGTAAGGAGTCGGAGAGTCTCAAAAACAGCAGCACCAACAATCGCTCGTGACTCCGAAAAGATATCTCTGAACCCTGGACAGTTGCGTTGCTTAGCAACTTGGCTGTCGAATATCGCAGGCTCAGTTCAGCTTTATCAAGACTCTGACCAAGAATTGAGGCCTTTTCCGAAAACCCCTAATAGGGCCCCAGAATTCGATTGATTTTTGTTTAGGTTTTGTCAAGCGAATATTGGCGTAGGTAAACGCATGATAAGTATAGTATAGAAATTTTAAACCAAGAGATTATACTCGGCTTGTTTGAGGAAGCAATTTGTCGTTTTCTTCTCTCTATTATTTAATGCAAATCAAAGGGGTTTTGAAATTTAGTTTGGGAATCTGTTAGGCTTTGCTCGATCAGTGCATCATCATTGTAAAATATTTGAAGAAAAGAACTTTAACTATAAAAGCGTTAGCGACCCTTAGTAAGAGAGAACGAGAAATCAAATTGCGTCAATTTTTACCACTCAAGCAGCTTTTCAAGTGAATGTCAATTGTTCCATTTTTGCAAGCCGATCTCGTTTGGTTTATAAAACGTCAGTGTCAAGATCGTTTAGTAACGCAATCCGGCAATTAAGAAAGCCTTTGAGAAAATCTGGATCTATCCGGTCTTGTCACTGGGCTGTACATATTCAGTTGTAACATATTTTTTACAGGCACAACCAGCTTTCCCTGATGATTTACTTTTAAATCTCTGAAGGTTCTAAACTCTTATTGCTTTTGTAAAGGTTAGCAAGAGTTTTAAGGACATTTCACAGTAATATAGAACCTGCACAGAGATTTCTGTCAAACGTTGCCTACTGAATGTCAATATCATGGGAACTTTAACTTTGAATAAAAAGTGAGAGGTCCCCATATGTACGTTTAGGAGCAACTGCACTTTGTTTATACCGGCCCCATAAATCCTTATAATAGCACCATGATTATAGTCACGATTGATTGCTAAATTTACGTTTTCGACAATTCTTGTTCTACACTGGGAATTGGTTCATATTTCTTTTCACATAGAAATTTATTACTCAGCTCAAAACAACATAAAAAATGATAGGTCACCGTACTCGTTTTCGAGGAAATAATGATTTACCTCTTGCCCTCAATTTCTCCAGAAAAATGATCTGTAAAGAAAGCGGATTTCAAAGAGATATCAACGGCCATTTTCTCAGTTTTAACCCAGTTGGTAAGCCCTCCTTTTTACAACGTGAGGCGCAAGAAACAAGCCACTTCATTTGACCAGTTCAATTGATGTGTGCTGTTGTCATGAACTTTTATCAAAGATTTCTTGCTGTCAATGCCTTCGGAGTCAAAGCTGTGTATCTAGTTTTGCTTTCATCCTCATTGCATATACAGAGGCTGTGCCTGTCGTAGTAGGAGCAGCAGTCGAAACCGCAATGTCCTAAGGCGAAACCACAAGATAAAAAACATTTTTCTAGAATAAAACTTGCAGATTGTTTTGGCCTTTTCTACTACTACGCTCGACAATTTTGGGTTTAACCAATGACAAAGGACAAGATGCTTTGGTCAAACTGAAATACAGCGGAATCCCGCTCTACGGACATCCGATTAATACAGACAACCCGATATTACGGTCAGTTTCGTCCGAAAGAAAAGCCGGCTCGTATTGGTCTATAAAATCAACCCTCTTATTACGGACGCTCGTTAAACGGAGAACGGACACTTTTCCGTGTCTCCAGTGACAAACTCTGATACATCGTCAACACCGCTTTACGGACAATATCAAAGAAAACAACAGTAAAGTGAGTTTAGTCGGAGTACTGAGTGAGTACAGTCACAATCACAGAAGAAACTAAACAATGGTTTAGTGCTGTTAAAACTTCCACTAGATATAGATTGCTTGTACAAATTTCTCCAAGAGTATGGTAAATGACTATTAGGTTTCCGCAGGAGTGGTTTCCCTTATTAAAGCGAGTGACAATTTGAACATTTTGTTGCCATTAAAATTTCTTCCTAAACTGGGCGTTCCTTTGGGGTGATCTGGATCAGTATCAGTGATCCACGATCATTCAGATCATGGTGCATCAAAGCGGGGGCCGATAAAATCACTCTGGTCATGGATTCATCGCTTCCTTTGATCTATCATGATCTGAGTGTTCTTAGATCCTGATCCAGATCACCCCGTGACCCAAAGGATCGCATTACAGACAAGACAAGTGTCCTTGACTTAATAATGGCCACCCCGATATACTGACAATAAACCTCGTTCCCAGGGCCTTTAATCGCCCAGCCCCCAAGCTAGGGTAAAGGCCCTGGGAACGATGTTGTGCTGAAATGTGATTGCTTTATTCGATGTTTCCAATTTCAGATCAGAGGCACGGACTAGCGGCATTTAATATGGAGCTTAAGCAAACCACGACGGCAACGGCAACGTCGCCAAACATAAGGTTTAATGAGCAGAACAATTGCTGTGCACGTGCGTTATAACTCTCTATACATTTCGTTGCCGTTCTCTGCTAAGGAACAACGTGAAATGACCAGGTGTTGCATATTTTTGAGAACCTAGGCCTCGACGGCAAATATTTTGGATTTCCTTGTGGAACTTTGATCGCTGGAAGGCTTTCAGACAGATTTGCGCTCTGAACTGGTTAGTTGCTCATGAAATTCGAGAGTAAAATTTCAATCCATTTTTTTGCCAGGCGTCGTCCCTGGCGTCCCCGTCGTCATTAAGTTCCCTAAATATCTGTTCCGCTACGCAATGAACGGAAGCGTCGTTTGGCTGGAATGAAAAGGGACAAGGCACTAGTGGAGTGGCCCGAAGCGAAGGCAAGGACCCGACTGAGGGTCAGGGATCGTTGCATGGTCAAACTGACCGCAGGCAGTGAAGAAGGGAAAAGGGGGAAAGCAGGGAGACGAGGGACTGAGGAAATGAAAAGGGAGCGCGGGAACGACTAAACAAACACGGAGCAAGCAGCAAACGGTATAAGTCAGCGTGACAGCGACGCGCGAAGGCAGATCCTCGCGTGCGAGCGAGGGTACCCCAGGGCGAGGCCTAGGTTGCGCTCTCATACATTAATTTCTGTCAGAGATAATTAATGTCTCTTCCGCTACGCAACGAAAGCAGGCGTCGTTTGGCTGGAATGCAAAGGGACAATGCACCAGTGGAGTGGCCCCGAAGAGAACGCGGGGACCCAACTGAGGAATCGGTGCTTGGATGGTTGCTATGGAAACCGCCGCTAAACTGACGAGCTGAAAGAGAGGAGGGCTCCAAGCAGCGTGAGAAGAAAGAAAGAAAAGAAATATAGAAAATTATATAGCGCATTTTCCCAACGCCCAAATGTACTTTACAGTGTCAAATAGATTATTATCTATACCCTAAAGACTACAAATACAGCAATATAAAAAATAAAATTCAAACAAGTCAAAAGTCTAAAAGTCCTAAAAAATCGAAAAAGTCAAAGTCTAAATATAGGCTTGTCGAAAAAGATAGGACTTGTTAAGCTTTAAAAATAGGGACAAATGTGCTGCATTTAATCTCAAATAGAAGGGAATTCCAGAGGTAAGGCACGCAGACTGAGAAAGCCCTCACGCCAATCGATTTGAGTTTGTGCGTTGGCTGCTCCAGCAGAAGTTGGTCAGTTGACCTAAGAGCTCACCTATAGGAACATAAGGACTGATAAGCTCAATCAGGTACATTGGAGTAGCACCATGGAGTGCCTTAAAGGTGTGCAAAAAGATCTAAGAACGTGGAAGCCAGTGTAGCTTAATGAGTAATGGTGTGACATTATCAAGCTTTCGCTTGCAAGTGAAAAGTTTGGCCGCGGCGTTCATAGCACATTGTAGTTCTTTGGATAAGATAATCAGGTAAGCCATAGAGAAGCGAAGTGAGGGGTAGAGGACCTGGTGCCTGGCACTTTGTACTCCCCGGCAAAATAGCGTGAGGGTGAGCTGAAGTTTAGCGTACGCGAAGGTAAACCTTAAATGACTTCGATCGCAGTCAAAAGACCATGATCATGGCATGACAGCGCGAACTATGACAACTAGGCTAATTGCAAAGCTGCCTGGCGAAAAGTAACTTTAAGGGTACGCGCGTTAACGGCAGGCGTGGCTGGACCGGCAGCCTAGAGATCTGAGTATCGGGTCTGAAAACTCCGGCGGCGCTCGTAGAAATGGCTAAACCAATCCAAAAAATACTCTTGCTAAAAACATTCCCGTCGACTCCAGCCGACGCGAGGATGGTGCGGAGGCGTTCAGTAACATGACGGAGGCCCCAGCGTTGAGAGAGAGACGCAGTCCTGGGTCGAGGCCGGAAGGTGGGGAAGGTAAAAATCGCTAGAAACCAATTAAACCAACAACAACAACAACAACAACAAGATTTATTTGAACTGTAACATTAACTAAATAACTAATTGAACAAGAAATAAATTAAAAATACATCATTGCTGGTCACCCAAAATAACTAAAGAGCTAAACTATAAGGTCAGGAAAGAGGCATTTTACATTTTACTTTTTACACACTTAATTAGATTACAGGACAAATAATTCTTAAACAAGTATACCAGGCCGTACGCAAGGCACATAAGCATCGCATTGACAGAGTCAGCGTGGTTCAACAAAGAGCAAATCAGCACCATGTGATTCTGAGTGACGGGAATGCGAGACGGACAGATGGAGATCAACAGAGACTA
>JAHPZR010030346.1:27500-30000 GCA_019787425.1 Platygyra sinensis | reverse complement strand
TATCAATTTGGAAACAATTTGTTCCATTCCGGCACAGATGGGAAACAAGGGTCTCAGAAAATCAATTTAGGAACAGATTGCTCTATTTACAGATAGAAACGCGGAACAAGGGCAGTCCTATTTTATCAATAGGGAACTTAAGCAAACCACGACGGCAACGGCAACGGGAACGTCACCAAACAAAAGATTTAATGAGCAGAACAATAGCTGTGCACGTGCGTTATAAATCTTTGTACATTTCATTACCGTTCTCTGCCAAACTACAACGTGAAATGACCAAGTTTTGCGTATTGTGGAGAACGTACGCCACGACGGCAAATATTTTGGATTTCCTTATGTAACTGATCGTTGGCTTTGCACATTTAGTTTGAGCAGGTGTTTAGACAGATTTGCGCTCTGAACGGGTTTAATTACTTACGAAATTCGAGAGTAAAATTTAAATTCACTTTTTACTAGGCGTCGTCCCTGGCGTCGCCGTCGTCGGTGCTTAAGTTCCTAATTTGGGAACAATGAGTTCCATGAAGAGATCGATAGGGAATCGGAACAAAACAGTCCCAAATTATCAATTTGAGAACAATATGTTCCATTGTGAAAGGTAAATTCATCAACATAACACGAGCGTGGGACAAAGAAAAACTCCGAGTCCCCGACAGGAATCGAAACCCATGACCTCCCAGACACCAGGCGGGCGCTCTATCCACTAAGCTACGAGAACTCATGGTGAGCAAGGTCATTTGATTTATATGTGGCAGGCGTCCTGCACACTGTTAGGATCAGCACCAAGTCATCATGAGTAGTGATAATTGAATTCTCATGGCTTGGACAGGATAACCAAGAATATAAACTGCGTTCTGCGGACGCAACAATATAATAACATTTATAGTAACATTTACATTTAGATTCCTGCGAGTCACCCAGCCTTCAATTTGCTTTAGAACAGAATCTCGGCTATTTCGAAGCGAACATATTTGATGGCACTAAAATCGTAATGCAGGCCATATTGTAATTGGAGTGTATTTTTGACCTTGAGATTGCGCTCGAAGATGACAAAACTTAACTTGTACCCGACACCGAGAAGAAAAAAAAAAAAGAAGAAAATGGTGTTGCGCAAAGTTTGTTCGATAAGGAAACTTAGTGGATATTCATTATTGCGCGAAAAATGACTTAAAACTTCCATACGTTTTCGAGGCTGCTGCCTCTTCATCAGTGGATAAAAAGCAACTGTAAACTGTGGACGTGATATAACGTTCAAATCAAAACTAAATTTTACGATAACTGCAGAAATTCACGCGCGCTCATTGGCTAATTTTTATTGTCAATATGCGGACAGACACATGAATTTAAAATTCATGCGACGCGTCAGCGAGCGAGAGCCGGCAATTCGGCAATTTGTTATCGTAAAAAACAAATTGATGTCAGTTTTTAATGCGTCTGTCCTGTTATTGATAATGAATTTCGTCAATTTGTTAAATTTTGAATTTGAAGTTACTTGCGCGCGCTGACTAGGAAAAGAGTGTGCGCGTGTACACTTAACAAATTGTCGTCAGTTTTTCATGCGTCTGTCCTGTTATTGATCCTGAATTTAGTCATAACATTGTCAAAGTAGCTGTTGTTCAACGAGGCAATAGCCGAGTGGATCTGCAGACTACTTTGACAATGTTATGACGAAATTCAGGATCAATAACAGGACAGATGCATTAAATACTGATCCACACTCGCTCGTTGACGCATCGCATAAATTATAGATTCATGTGTCTGTTCGCTTATTGACAATAAAAATTAGCCAATGAGGGCGCCAGAATTTCTGCAGTTATTGTAAAAATTCAAACTGAACAGATTTTGGGAGTTTATAGAAAGGTTAAGTCCGTACCCGAGACCACCCTGCGTGCATGCTAAAATATTACCCGAGACCATCGTGCGCACCTACAGTTTCATCAAATCGAGAAAACTTCCCATACTTCCAACACATTTCTTACTATCTTGAATTGAAATTCCTTGTATGTATACACGCGGGGGACCTTAAGGTGCCTTCTCGGGTTTTGGCCTAGTAAACCGGCTTTCGAACAATCGGGGGATACAGCGCGAAAAACAGCGAGCGAAAAAATATGGAGGAGTGCGGTGAGAGCTAGAGAAATCTTTTTCTCGCAGCGTTTCTGTCCTATTTAACGAGTTCAAGAGGAATAAGTGCCCATATCATCAAAATTTATATTTTCTTATCTGATTCCATATATCACCCAATGAACTTCTGCGATAAAAAAAATCGATTTGAATATTTTGCAATCCTTTTTAGAAGTTTTAAAAACGTTCAAATTTGCCGCCATTTTGGTCTACCATTCGCACCAGTCTTCCCTTGGTTTCGAATGAGTTGTGACGCAGATTAAGGAACACGCGACTTCAGGCTTGACTCATCTCGCGTGTTTTACCTCTGTAATATTGAAATATTGGAAAATATATATATCTTATTAAACGTTTTGTTGTGTAGTATCGCTAAGTATTTTTA
>JAHPZR010030346.1:20000-25000 GCA_019787425.1 Platygyra sinensis | reverse complement strand
GTCGCAGGGCACAGGGCACAGGGCACAGGGTACAGGCACAGGGCACAGGGCACAGGGCACAGGGCACAGGGCACGGGGCACAGGGCACAGGGCACATGGCACAGGTCACAGGGCACAGGTCACAGGGCACAGGGTACAGGTCACAGGAACAGGGCACAGGGCACAGGTCACAGGGCACAGGGCACAGGGCACAGAAAACGCAGTAAAAACAGTTAAGACACTCCATTAGGCTTTTTTGTTTTATTTCCGGTTACGCCACAATCAGGCATATGCTTGCCATCGACCATGCTTTCCGGTTTTGTACTGAGAGTAAAACAAGTAAATGGCTAAAGTGACACTTTGTATTGGAACTTGAGGAGTTCCTTCTCTGGAGACCTCGACACGAGGCTTTTTCTTCGCTCCACGCGAGCGGACTTGGAACGAGGCTCTGAGAGGAGAATGGAACGGAAAATAGCCTCGTCTGTGCAGAAAGCAACATGGCGGAAAACCAGAGTTTCGAGGTAAGAAAACAGCACTTGCTGACAAGTTATTTTGGCCTCAGTTCCACTGAAGAACTGAAAAATAACTTAGTGAATTATCAACACACGTCTACTTCGCTAACTATCGACTGTGCTGCAATCGTGAATTGCCGATTTCGGTTTGTTGCTGCGTACATTGATGTTTAAGACTTAAGTTTTCATTAAGTTGAGCTAATTTTCCGTTCCATTCTCCTCTCAGAGCCTCGTTCCAAGTCCGCTCGCGTGGAGCGAAGAAAAAGCCTCGTGTCGAGGTCTCCGGAGAAGGAACTCCTCAAGTTCCAATACAAAGTGTCACTTTAGCCATTTACTTGTTTTACTCTCAGTACAAAACCGGAAAGCATGGTCGATGGCAAGCATATGCCTGATTGTGGCGTAACCGAAAATAAAACAAAAAAGCCTAATGGAGTGTCTTAACTGTTTTTACTGTGTTTTCTGTGCCCTGTGCCCTGTGCCCTGTGCCCTGTGCCCTGTGCCCTGTGCCATGTGCCCTGTGCCATGTGCCCTGTGCCCTGTGCCCTGTGCCCTGTGCCCTGTGCCCTGTGCCCCGTGCCCCGTGCCCTGTGCCCTGTGCCCTGTGCCCTGTGCCCTGTGCCCTGTGCCATGTGACCTGTGACCTGTGCCCTGTGACCTGTGACCTGTGACCTGTGACCTGTGCCCTGCGACCTGACCTGTGCCCTGTGCCCTGCGTTTTGTACCTGCCGAATGGAACCCACAATGTCATTCAATCCTTGTGCATGAGCGCCCGGCCTTTGACTTTCACGATTTGTAAATCGCAAATCATAATTAGACTGAATAGCTTGCCAACAAGGAAAACAACTGAAGCGTGGCTGTTGATAACACTTCTGACAGTTCTGTACGGTTCGTTGAATTTTCCAAAGGGAATATCTCGTTTCTGTTGATTTAGGTCTTTGGTCCATAATGTCAGATGACATATAGTCATGATACAGAAACCTAGAAAATAATACTCTAAAAACCTGGTCAGACCTAAAAGCCCAAGAAATTTGCATGCTTTTGTTGTCTTCCGTAGCGTTTTGCGTGACGGCCCCTGATAAGTAACATTAAGTTACTTCAGTAAACGCGATGCAGTGGAACAAAATTTATTGTCAAAGTGTTGAAATCTTTGTTTGAATGTCTTTTCTTCTAGAAACAAACATTTGACGATATGGCGTCCCTCGCAGATGCAGCAGAGGCGTTACGTTCAATCAGTGCTAAAGCAAATTTTCAGCGGTTAACGCGACTTCTGATGTGCGGGGGACTGACGCTGTTAAGGGAGACATTTGATTCCATTCACTCACCAGCTGATCTTCCCTTGAGGCTTGGTGATCCTACCATACAGACACAGCTGAGGGGAGCGAGACTTACCCTACCAGAGTGGAACTGCCTGAACCCATCCTTTGGGGTGTATGGCAAATCGACCGATTTTGACATCACTTTAATCTTCAAGTTGTTAAGGACAATATGCAACCTCACCCCTCCTCCCGGCCCCAGAGGATGGGACGATTTGCCAAACAGCTCAGACCTCAGTCTTGAGGCAGATTTAATACGTATCAAATGCTATCGTAATGAAGTATATGGCCACAGCAAGACGATGGAAATAACTGACACCGAGTTTAATGACCTTTGGGGAAAAATAAGCAAGGCGCTGATAAGAATTGCTTCAGCCATAAGTCATGAAAAGAAAGATGAGTGGAAGAAGTCTATTGATGATTACCTTAATAAGCCACTAACACCAGAAGAGGAAAGGTATATTGAAGAACTCAACACTTGGTACAAGCAAGACATGGATATTAAATCTGAAGTGGAGAGACTTAAAGAAGAGTTTAAAACTCAGATGAGCGATGTTAAAAAAGACCAGAAAAAAGTGCACGAGGAGGTCGCTAAGCAGTCTCAACTACTAGGTTAGTTAGATATTACATCAAGAGGATGCTTTGAATATTTCTCGGGAGCGCAGAGCGCTAGTGGACAATACGAGTCGATAATTAATCTCAAGAGAAACTGTTGGGTTCTGCCACTGGTAAGTGAAAATCTTTGTTATTCAGAAACATGAAGTTGATTAAAGTAAACAAGACGATCTAAGATCGTAAGTCGGGCTGTAGCTACTGCGAGTTTGATCATGTGCGGTGCACAGCGGTTCGATGCATGTCGCAAAGAAATATCATGAAGCTGTAATCGTACTAAATATATATTTCTCTGTATTTCACCATGAAGACGTTGCTAATTTAAGCTAACATTTGCTTCACAGCCTTAATATTGACTTATTGTTTTTTACCATGACATTTTGGTAGTTTAGCATTTCTCCTTTTTATCATTATTATTGTAAATAGTTTCTAAAAAAACCATTAAGAGAATTAATCTATTTCAGTTAGCAAAAACTAAAGCGATAACTCATCTTTTGACCTGCGTGACAGTCTTTTTGGGCAGTCATATAATGTCACACAATGCAAAAGCTTGGAAAAACCCCGGGACTTAAACTTAAACGCGAAGATTCTTGTCGAGCTTAAACGTTGTAAAATGTCAAGTTCCCGAGGGGGTCGTTTATCTGATGAAACTAAAACCTCGGAATAAATGGTACTTTTTAAAAAAGTATGTCTGGTATGTCTGCGTCACCTGACGAATACCAAGAATACATTCATCTGTCACCACAACATGCGAATATATAATATGCACTCATAGGCGACAAACTAATGTCACAAATAAAAAATGACAGCTGGTAATGTACTCCGTTTGAGCAAAAACGTAGTAAATATATTAATTATGACAGCAGTCACATAAATTTGACAATTCACTCAGGTGATAAGCTTCTGGTATTCTTTATATAAAGAATATTAATGAGGAGTGTCAGTTTTTCGGGATATAAAGCTCATGCACGTGACGCTTTATCGGTGTTTTGATAGGCTATCTAATCAGACTCAAGAATTATTAATGGGTTTTTGAAGTAATTAGGAACTGAGTGGAGTCCAATTCGGTCTGTAATCAAATGGTTGATAACGATTAACAAAACTGAGCGACCGCGAAGCTCGATTTGTTAATCACGAGTATGATTACCGACTTACATGGATGACACGATGTCTTGTTACCAATTAATCATAATCATTACAATTCCCACAAAAGTAAAAGTTTAATTTGAAAAAGAACTTTTAATAGTCATTTTTAAATATCATAATTAAAAATATGGAGAATAGCTTGCAAAATGGCTGTTAAGTTTCTTTCAAAACAGTCACGGGACTAAACCTCCACAATTTTACAAAGTCAGTCTCTTGAATTGGTTACTGTAGTGATTGTAAGCAATGTTGTGATTGGTGGATTTGGCTGAGAGGACTTAAAACGATTGGCTCAAGTAACTGTCCGAAGCAGGTCTCCGATTACAGCAACTGTCCGATTACAACTTTGCAGATTAATTAGAGCAAAATATGGCAGTTTATGCACCAATCACATTTGAGGAAATTGTAATTGTTATGATTAGTACTAGTAATTGGACCGAATGGAGTTCAATTCAGGGAGTAATCGTGCGAGTAATTTCAAAATCGGACGAGCGCAAAGCGGGAGGCTGATTTGAAATTTAGAGCACGATTGCTCCCCGAATTGTACGACACGAGGTTCAGTTACTAATTAATGATATCTATAACAAATTTCTGAAATAAAAATGTTTTAAGAGAACTTCTTTCGAGCAAAAACGCCTGTAGCGCTTTTCCTAAGTTTTGAAAACTGAGCGAAACATTACGAAGGAAGCCCTTAAAGCGCTTGTAATCGACGTGCGAATCACTTAGGTATACAGTTACAAAAGTTCAAATCCGGACACCTGTAATTGGACACCCACGTGATCGCGCGATCACGTGACAAATGGGCTTGCGGAGAACTATTCACGAGCGAGCATTTTGTCATTGATACGTAAAATAAGTTAATAGTATACACTCTACATAAAAGGCAACCCGACAACTCAATTGAAAATCCGGTAGTTAAATACAGAGTCTGTTGCCAAACTGGATTATAACGTATCCTTTTTTTTGTTTTCTGACAGCCACACTTCTTCTAAAAATAACAGCTGAGAGCGATACACAAGCTGGATCACCAATTATCTCAAACCAACCGTGTGGTAGGGCCCAGACCCTCAGGAAGCTGGCGAGTCACGAGGGATATGTGTCATACCTGTCCCTGACCAAGAACGGACTGAGAATGATGTTTCTGTCTCTGGAGAACTTCAATTAAATCCACTGGATTCTCCAACAGACATACGAATCTGGACCGTGATTATATCATTTAAAAAGTCTTTTGAATTGTTCTTCCAATACCTGGCATACAAACTAGACGTTTTTGTGCGTAAACATGATTTGGGTAGTTTGTTAATAACAGTTGAATGCAGCTCATTACCGATGCTAGAAAGATTGTGGGAAGATTACCGTACTGGCCATCTCAATGCAATCGCCCAAGAAATGCTTATAACAGCAGAGGTATTAGAAAAAGTTGGCCTTGCTGATGTGAGGC
>JAHPZR010030346.1:0-12500 GCA_019787425.1 Platygyra sinensis | reverse complement strand
AGGTCGTCGGCAAGGTTCAGAAATATTCGAATCTCTTAGGAAGAGTTCAGGGAACATTTTGATACGTTCGTGAAACCTTCGGACAATAACATTGGGCGAGTCATCTGAAATCTTCGAAGAATGGTCCAAATCTTCGAAAACGTGTGAAAATGGCCACCATGGACAATCGTAACACAACACATGGCGTAACCACCTATCAAAGGTCAAAGAACCTGACAATGACAACATTTAAAACAATGGTGAATACCAAGGAACCAGTCATGGGCAAGACCGTGCCGCAAAGTGCTTTCCGATTGAAGACTCGTCACTGTCATCGATGAACACAGCCAGCAAAAAGAGCCGAGAGAATGACTTTGAGCTTACTCTGTACCTGATTTGTTGTTATGTCGGACACGGTTTATTATTCATTATTCTTTTACGGAAACCAAATAATTCTTTATTCTGAACGTCCAAACCCTAAATATTCATTATTCATTTCGTTTTTTAAGCCGTTATTCATTATTCATTATTCCGCTTCCACCCCCGAATAGTATGATTACATTCCTCTCTAAATCAACACCACGATGTTTCGAGGTATGTTAAAATCATATGTGAGATTATAACATAATTTGCAGCCATGAATCATTACTTTGATCATAGTTAACTATGCTTTGATGCATAAATCAGGTCTGGAATCATGATTATGATTTATATAGTAATGATGCTCATTGATCTGTTAAAACCATGACTGGATTCATAACGTTAACATGGTTTTGAGTATATTACAAGTCACAGTGATGATGCCAACTGGCTAGAAATTAGTAGGGTATTGAAATTTTCCTTTTGAGCTTGGGCAAATGTTGTTTTTAAGTCCAAAAAAATATAATTATTTTATTGATATTATAAACTGTAAACAACAACAAACAACAACTTTATTTACCTCAACAATTCAATTACACCCGGGCTATCCATTCGATGCGATAATCGATGACAATCGATACCAATCGATATCAGTTAATCGATTGATATTGATAATCGATCTTCAATCGATGGCAAAGATTCGTGTGGTTATTGTTGGTATTAATTATTAATACCAATCGACAGATAAATTGGTATCGATTGGTTGTAGATTGACGGAAACAGAATTGACGCATAAAAAAATACAACTTTGTACGCAGTAATTGTAAACACATTTCATTGTAATGTCAACAGGAGAACAATACTCTCCTCACAACTTTAAACGAGTTTCCGCGTTCTCCCCTCGCTTGTTTGCAGTGAACACTTCACCGACGTTCACCTCAAAATGGAAAGATGATATAGCCTTTGACGGTGCACCTTGTATTCAGCAAAGCCTCTACCCGGACGTCTTGCGTAGAGAATTTATGACACGGAAAGGCAGTGACGGGCAAGTGGGTCATTCGAGTACACAGGGTATACATGTATTCATTGCACCGAGAAGACTAGGTCGGAATTGTTTTACCAATTTCGTCCCCAGGGCTTCCTTAAAAATGGCAGATAATCGGACAGGTAGTGTTCGTGACGTCTGTTTCGAGGTCCTGTTCCGATCGATGAACAATTTTTGTGTGGTTATCGATGGATCATCGATTGACCGGTACCAACCGATACAATCAACTAATTTTATCGATTGGTTTTTCGATCATCGAATTACAATGCCGAGGGATATTGACCTCAGTCCTAAAATAACTAATGAGTTAAGAAGGTTAGGAGCCCAATTACCGTAATTTTTTTTTACTATTTTTTGTTATTTTTATTTTTGCCACTCACAATGAAATACAAGGATAATAAAAACGATAATAAATAGGTTAATTAATGTTAAATTTAAAATCTATAGATTACTTGGGAGGAGTGACTGTGGCGGGGAAATCTCCGAGAAGCGAGCTTATGAGGAATAGAGATTTCCCCCCACGGGCAATTTAATACTAGGCGGCATTTTAAGAAATAAAGAAAAGTCGATTATTTAGGTATATAAGTGTGTTGAGAGGAAAAAGATAGATATAAGGTGTTAAGGTATTTGAGTTGCATTCTGTCTGACCCTTAAAAATGGTTTGATCATACGCTTGAATATACTAAAAGACGGGGCATTTTTGATGTCGCTCGATAACGAATTCCATATTCTAGGACCTTGAAACAAGATCGAAAATTTTTTAATATTTTTTTTTTTTCACATTTTTATTTACACTGCAATGGTAGTTACTAACACGGTACATAAATCTACTTACATACATCTACTTACATTGCGCCACGTTACTCAGTTTACATTCATTACTTGCAAATGCTTAATGTTACATTGCCTGCTTACAGTACACTATGTTACTTACTTATAAACATCACTTATACGACACTAACTGCCTACATTACATTATGTTACATTACATTACAATACAATACATTATCGCTTACAATACATGACATAACCTGACGATACGTTACATTACTTACTTACTGTATGTTATTGTTTAGGCCTTGCAAATTGAAACTGTGACTCCTTACGTTAATTTATGAAGCTGGACCACTTCTTTAAAAAAATATTTTGTTTGTTTGATACAGAAGCTATGTTACGTTCAATTTCAATTTTATCATATACAAGATTTAAGAAATCCGCGAACTGAAATTTAACGCTATTTAGTGATTTGCAATAGAGGAAGTATTTACCTATGAGAATTAGGTGGTTTAGGGTTGAACAGGAAGACCAATTCGTGAGAACTCCGTAAATAATTTCATTCTTGGAAAGGCTAAGGGTCTTTTTAGAAACAGAATGATACCATTTAATAAAATCCGACCAGAAAGAAATAGCGATGGGGCACGATACGAATAAGTGACCGACTGTTTGGTCTACGTTTGTACAAAAAGGACAATGAGGGTCCTGAACCTTTTCCATTTTGTACAAAATGCAATTGGTGTAGAGAATGTTATGAATAATCTTGTATTGGAATATTGAAAGTTTAATTTCTTTGGTCACGAGAAAGGGTAAGGAGTATATTTTCTGTCGCTCGTGGATATCGAAACCACATTCTATAAGTCTTTTCTCAGCCGTTGGAGGAGGGAGATTCTGACAATCAATTAGCGATTTGTAAATTGTTCTGCACGTAAGTTTATCGATTTCAGGTAAATTAACTGTGGCGGCTTGCTGTTCCTCTTTAAGGTGTTTTTTCCATTCACTCGATACTGCTGAAAGGAGGCCGTGATACTGTAAGAAATTACTTTTCACCTTAAATTTTCGTGAGAATTCGTTGAAAGACAGAAATCGATTGTTGTTCTCATCGAGGAGACTGGAAAGTTTATGAATACCGGCACGATGCCAGTTTCGAAAATACACGGAGGCTTTGTTGATTGTTATGAATCGGTTATTCCAAACAATTTGATCGAGGACGTCTTTCTTTGTTGTGGGAACAACCTTATTCAATTCTTGCCAGTGCGAGATTATGTCTTTGTAGAAAGTGGGTAATTTTGCACTTAAGTTTAAATATTTCAAGTCGTAATTACAACGAAAAACAAGTGTTCCACCGACACCAGATAGAAAGTGTAGTGGGATGAATTTCCATGGTTGATTGCCTTCAGAGCAGAGACGTCTGACCCAGGATATTTTCAGTGCTTTATCAAACAGTGTGAAATCAACCATGTTTAGACCTCCGTTCTCTTTGCTTTTAATCAAGGTGGACTTTTTAATCTTTGAATTTTTGTACTTCCATACATAGTCAAAAATCAGTTTATTGACTTCAGTAGCGAACGTGTCTGGCGTATTCAGCACACTACACACGAAAGTAAGTTTAGAAATCGCTATAGTCTTCACTATATTGATTCTGCCATATATCGATATATCTCTTGACGACCAAATGTTTAGTATTCTTCTTAAGGGGTCAAGTCGATCAAAAAAGTTCTTTTTGGCTGCAAGTTGTTCATCGTACGAAAAAAATACTCCAAGGGCATAAATAGGTTCTTCACTTAATCTTAGATTTAGAAGTGTATCTCTTCGATATCGTAATGACCCTAACCACAACAACTCTGATTTAGTTTGATTTATTCGTAATCCAGAACAATTTTCGAATTGGGCAAGTAAATTAAATAAATTTTTTAGTGACTGGATATCTCTAAGAAAAACAGTAGTATCATCTGCATACTGCGTAAGTTTTAAAGTGTTTCTTTCATCGATTTCGATGCCTTTTATTTCATTTGAACGCCTTATAGCATTACCCAGAATTTCTATCGCAATAGTAAACAGGATGCCAGAGAGAGGGCAGCCTTGTCTGACACCTCTTTCCAAATTAAATTGCCTAGTAGCAAAGCCGTTGTTAAGGATGCAACTTGAAATGTCACTATATATTACATTTATCCACTGCCGTAATTGTGGACCAAAGTTGAAAGTTTCCAGGCATTTCTGAAGATAATTCCATTCAATGGAATCAAAAGCTTTTTCGAAATCGAGAAAAACGGCTAACCCGGGGATATTTTGCGTCTTTGTGAAAGACATGATATCAGAAATAGTTCTAATACTTTCTCCGATATATCTCCCTTTGACGTAACCTGTTTGGCTTGAATGAATAATTTTAGGCAAGACTTTTTCTATTCTGATTGCAATGACTTTTGTTGCAATTTTATAATCATTGTTCAAAAGGGAAATTGGCCTCCAGTTTGATAAATATTCTAAATTTTTGTTCTTTTTTGGTATCAAGGAAATAATTCCGAGCCGTTGGGAGATGGATAAGTGACCGTACTCATATGCGTAATTAAAGCTATCTACCATGAAATATCCCAGCACCTCCCAGAAACATCGATAAAATTCAATTGTAAGCCCGTCAGAACCAGGTGTTTTGTTATTTTGGAACTTGTTGAGCGCATCTGCACATTCTTTTATTGTTATCAAGCCTTCGCAGCGTTCTGCTTCTTCGTTATCAAGCGTTTTAAGGTCAGATGACTCGAAAAAGTGTTTGGAGTTATCAGTTTCAAGAGAAATATTTTTCGATTTATAGATGTTCCTAAAAAAATTCTCTTCTTCCTCCAGTATTTGTTTAGCGTTACGTTGAACAGAGCCGTCTTCTTTTTTTAATGAAGTTATGTGCTTTTTTCTGTGGTTTCTTTTCTCCAAGTTGAGAAAATATTTATTATTCTTTTCACCAAATTCATACCATCGCGTTCTGCTTCGGACTATTGTACCTTGAGTTTTTTTGGCAACTATTTTCGCAAGTTTGTTTTTTACGCGGTCCATTTCAGCTTTTGTCACTTCGTTAAAGTTTGCACGGATTTGCTCTTGGAGATGACTGAATTTTTCTAATAACTTTTTCTCTTCATCGCGCTTTTGTCTAGCTTTTCTTTTCGAGAAAAGAATGGTAGCTGCTCTTATCTCCATTTTAATCATTTCCCATAGGAGCCCTTTATCAGTTACTTCACAATATTTTGATGCAAATTCAGGTATTTTTTGAGAAATCAGTTCAGTATAGTCTTTGTCAGTTAACAATGAGTTGTTGAATTTCCAGAAGCCAGGACCACGGTTAACTTCTTTTTCTTCAGAGATAATGGATAAACTTAATGCGGAATGATCAGAAAAAATATTGGGAATTATTTTAACAAATTTTAGTGACGATCGCATATCTTTTGAGATTACTAAATAATCCAATCTGCACTGAATCTTCATCGACGGATTGCTCCAAGTAAAACCTTGCAGACTGGGATGTTTTTCTCTCCAAGTATCTATAAGATCGTGAGTAATTATCATCTTATTCATTTCCTGGATAACCGCTTTCTTGAGTTCAACTGATCGGCCTCCTCGCTTATCAAGCTCAGTTAAGGCGCAATTGAAGTCGCCACCTAGTACTAATGTTTCATTTGCATAATTAGTGAGCACAGAATTGGACAAATCCCTAAGGAAATGTATTTGTTGCGTCTGATCATTCGGTGCATAAATATTCACAAAAATAAACTTTACGTCGTCCAAAAACACTTCGCTTAAAACATATCTGCCGTTTTTATCGCGGATGATTTTATCAATAGTCACATTGATCTTCGGCTTAAAAAGGATCATCACACCACGGCTGTGATTAGAACCATGACTTTCAACAATTTTGCCCCCCCCCCCCCCCCATTCAGTTTCCCAGAGCTTAATAGTTTGAGGGGACGAGTACGTTTCTTGAAGGAAAATAACATCCGCGTTTTGTTGATGCAACCATCTAAACAACTGCCGTCGTTTGGTACTCTTGTTCAACCCTCTGACATTCAAAGACAAAATTCTATGCTCCATGTGGTAAAACTAATTTATAGTGAATGTGTTTTACCCTTTCAGTTCGCAGATTTGAATTCGTGAGATAGAACATATGTATCGCCGCATTTAAGAAATTATAACAGGTGAACGCTTGAGTGAGTAAGTAATGCTGTGTTTCACTTAATGGTTTTGTCAAAAAAAGGTTATCATAGAACAAAAGGACGGAACAACGAAAACTGACATATGGATA
Organism: Platygyra sinensis; assembly: GCA_019787425.1. Taxonomy (NCBI): domain Eukaryota; kingdom Metazoa; phylum Cnidaria; class Anthozoa; order Scleractinia; family Merulinidae; genus Platygyra; species Platygyra sinensis. The sequence continues at coordinate 6,057 of JAHPZR010030346.1, read as the reverse complement.
TCACATGCAGATTTACTGCATTCTACAATAAACATTACCTGTCAAAGTCGGTATTTCTTGTCCGAGACGAGATCAAAAGTCCCTAAAAGTTTCAACAAAGGCTACTGAAAGCTTGACTCTTGATTGTTTAGCCACTGTCCATAATCCGTCCGTCAAACGAATATCGTCGAAATTCCTGGCTTTTCGGAGCTTTTCGAAGAAATTTCGCTTCACGCGATATTTCCTCGACAAATCGCGATAGTTCGCCGCATTTTCGCGACACCTATTGTTTGGAACGGCCCGATATTTCAAGCGATATTTCACGGTGCATGGTAGTTTGCTGCGATCTTTCGCGCGACAATTCGCTCCTCGTGAAAGTTCGTAGCGAACTTTCCTGGGAAGATTTGAGCGCTTTCGAGCAAAGTTCGCAGTGAAGAAAATGTGAAACTCGCTTCTCGATTTCTAGCTTTGTTGTGCTGGCGTGAAACTTGGCGGAAGCGCGTTACCTTATTCAAGTTGTAAATTATTCGATCAACTACTGTTAAGAACTTACCTTGTTAGTCTCCAAGAAAAACTTAAGAGTGGACTTGATCCCAAAAGTAAAAAGCAATGCAGTTTGTTTTTTAAACAAGTTGATTCACACGCGGAAACCCGAGTGATAAGTTGCGTGAACGCCATGTAGGTTGTATAAGACAAAATGATTTTTCCCGCTCACCCCAGTCCCCGTGATGGTGGTGTTGTTTGTCACCATAGCGACGCGTTGTGAATAGCGAGCAGGCAACACACTTCAAGTAAGGTTATTCGCTTTCAAGCATTTGTAATCATGCCGAAAGTCTCGAATTATACGAGAACTCGAATTGAGCTCCTTGACAAACAAGGTCTCCCCCCAGTTGGGATATTAAGGTCCCTAAAAAACGAAGGTTTGGTCGTCAGCCTTTCAAGCGTTACACGAATCATTAAGAAGCTTCGGATTACCGGCTCTGTGGCAAATCGACCGCGTTCTGGCAGACCTGCAAAGCTATCAAGTAGGGAAGCACAAGCTTTCATAAATCAGCAAATGCGGAAAAATGATGAAATGACAAGCGGTCAAATCCAGAAGAAGCTTGCGAAATATGGAATTTCCGTATGCTCGGCCACCGTGAGAAGAATGCGTAGAAAGCTTGGTTGGACATTACAGCGTACCGCTTATTGTCAGCTCATACGAGAACCAAACAAGGTGAAACGACTCGAGTATGTTCAGCGTGTGCTGGAAAGTGGCGACACTTTCGACAACGTGATCTTCTCCGACGAATGCTCTGTTTCCCTTGAACAGTACCGTCGCACTTGTTACAGGAAGGTTGACGAGCCGACGAAAAGAAAGCCGAAACCGAAGCATCCAGTTAAAGTTCATGTTTGGGCTGGGATCAGCAGACATGGTGCTACAAAGATTTGTATCTTTGATGGCATCATGGATGCTGTTCTGTTCTGTAACATCCTTGAAACCACCCTGCTGCCATTCGTTAGAGAGAAGCTGCCTGATCATCGCCTTATGCAGGATAATGATCCAAAGCACACCTCAAGACTAGCGAAGGCCTTCTTTCAAGAGAACGGAATCAACTGGTGGCCTACCCCCGCAGAAAGCCCTGATCTCAACCCGATCGAGAACTTGTGGCACGAGTTAAAGTTCTTTTTGGAGTCGAAAGTAAAGCCTCGCAACAAACAAGAGTTGGTGGACGGGATCAAGAAATTCTGGGCAAAGAAAGTCACGCCGGCGAAGTGTGCAAAATACATCGATCATGTTTTGTACAAAGCAGTCCCAGCCGTGGTGGAGGCTCAAGGTGCTGCAACGAAGTATTAACACGGCTCTTTTAGGAGCCACCGCGCCCTGCTTCGTCGAATGTGGATTCGACATTGCACTGTAGGTCGCTAAAAACGGCTCTTTTAGGAGCCATCACATCTGATAAAAGTCAATGACCAACATTAATAATAAATATACCTACCCCAGATACTTTAATTTCCTTTTGACTTTAATACTATCGTTACAATTTAGTATGAACGCGCGTGGAGAATAAAGTTTTATTATTTTACTTTTTAGGAGAATGCTGCAGTAGTGCGGGAAAAATTGCGGCATTTCACAAATTCACACAAAACATACACTTTTAATACTCCCACAAAACATCACACTTTCACATGCGTTTTCGCCTTTTATCAGGATGCTATTCAAAAGGTCTTTAATTGTCGAAAGCATCGCACTTTTGCTATTTTAATAGAATTGAAATGAATACTTTCAACTTTTTGGGTTTTTTTGTGAAATGACCGCTAATTAAGAAAAAATCCGTTCGCGATTTCGCCTTTAATTGTCAAAAACATCACACTTTCGCTATTTCAATAGAACTGGAATGAATACTTATTATGAATAGGCACAATTCGCGTTTCAATAGACGCGAGCATTTATTTTCTAAACAATCTTATCAATCGACGCATTCTCTTATGAACAACCTGAAAAATTCAACTTTTTTTATAATTCAAGCTTAACATAAAAAACTATTGCGCTCATCACAATCAAAGCAAACCCCCGTAAAACTAACTCTTTTTGGTCACTTTTAGGGTGTGCTATTTTTAACAAATTTACAGTCTATAGATTGTGCAGCGGCAAATTGCATTTAAAGAGATAATTTCAAAGCATAAAATAGCAACAACACTCTTTTCACGTGCCGGTCTGTTGATATTATATATAATAGGCTCGCGCAACGATGCCGAAGGTATTGTTTGCGTCAAATTAGTATATACAACAGACCTAGTTAACATAACAGTGTTAACTGGAAGCGCCAATAGAATTAAAGGATTTTCGATCTGACCAAGCCGAAAGAAAGGTATAAAAATAGCTGAAAGGGAGCTGTTTAGTCACTTTAAAATCGCTTCGACCCACGCTATCACAAGATGGAGAAAAAAGTCGCTAGAATTAATTGGAGTCGCGGAAAGTACTCAGATGTTTATCGTTCTACTATCGTAAATCCATCTCCGTTAAAACCCGGACAAAAAGTTAAAGTGCTCTGGGGTAAAACCAAAAAAGAGCTTTTGGCAGTTTTTGAAAGTTACTCGATTGTTGAGGAACAGCAAACTCTAACATCACAAGAAGAACTACCGCAACGGAGGGCAAGAGCTAAGAGAAAATTGGTAAGTTTGAACTTTATTGATACGATTCACCACAACTGCATGTTTAAAAATCGATGAGTAACCAGGGGGCATAATTGAAAAGTTAAAAAGACGTTCTCTGGTTAAAAGTTTTAAAAAACACTGAGCTTTCGATTGCCAGTCTGCAATCTTTTTTGCAGACTGGCAATCGAAAGCTTTTAACCAGAGAACTTTTAACCAGAGAACGTCTTTTTAACTTTTCACAACTGCATGTGTTTAGAATTAATCCTCGCCCGTGTATGATCTAAAAAATCTGTCTTTAAATTACAGATCCCAGAGTCGCCTTCTCCTGCAAAGAATGCGAGACCCAGGAAGGAAAAACAAGCAGAAAAAAACAAGAAAACAAAACCAAAAGAGAAGAATAGGGGAAAGGTATGTACTGATAAATGTTGCTAGATTTCTTTGACTCCTGCCGTTGCTATCACCGAAGTCTGAGTGGAATTCATTTCACGGTTTTATTGTTACAAGCTATGGTGTGATGGTTTTTTGTAAGTTTGTAAGTGTCTCTAAAAATGAAACACAAATGCGAAAGATACGGAAATTACGTCGATATCCATACTGAACTAAGCAAATTCAACTGCAGGCTCGTAGCAAAGTTTCACGTTGACCAGTTATCTTCACTTTATTTACACTCGATACTTATGCTTTGATTCTTAAAATCAAACTTGCTATAACTTAACTAACGGTCCTTTCACAAATTTTGCAATCAGTCGGGCTCGAAGTTGTACATGTAAACTAGAGTCGCAGATTAAATTAGTGGCTGGAAATCTTGAATTTCCGTTTTTCGCAAGACAAGTAAAAGTAAAATGTAAAAATTATAGTTATGCCATTGCATGCCCGCTGATGATTAATGCCCGAGTAATCTGCGCGCGCTCAAAGGAAAACATCAGTGTTTTTCGATTTTTATGACGTCAACATGAGCACAAAAAGCAAAACTGACAATAATTTTTTTTTGCCTTTCCTTCGGTGAATTTTTTTAAAAAACTTGGCGGAGTTGCAACCACATACATTTCCTAAAAAATACCTTATTTTTGTTAAAATCTGTCAGAGCTAATCTAATATATTTAGAAAAATGAAAAATTACAGAATATTGGAAAAACCGTCTAAAGAACCTTGACTTTTTACCGATTCGAAATGTTAGGCAATATCATTTCCATGATGTGGCAAAGTATGAAAAAACTTCACCGAAGGAAAGTGTAGATATTAAGGAGTTTAGGCCAAAATGAGGAATATATCTCTGCCTGTCATTAGATGAGATGTTGCCATGGTAACGGCCTTAATCCAAAAATTGACAACCAAAAAATAAGCCTTATTTCAACAGTATCCATACTGGTAAATCTCTACAGGAAAAACTTTAAGATAAATTAACTGTTTCCTTTTATAACTAGCGCTCTATAGCGAGGGTGTTCGTGAATACTCAAGGGAGCCACCTTAAGCGACGTACTCCGTACCTGTGATTAATTAACAACTATTCACCGAAGTGGAGGTGGCTAGCGGTGGATATTTACCGAGCCGCGAAGCGTCGAGGTAAATATCCAACGCTAGCCACCGACACTGAGGTGAATAGTTGTTTTAGGATATACTAAAACAGTGAGATAATATACACCACAACAACTTAATTTGGATGATTTCTTCACTTGTCACGGCCGCAAACCGGGACGCCATTTTCTCTTGAGTTGCTCGGAGGTAGATAGCACAGGATATCCGGAGTTTGACGAGGCAATCAGCGCGCGCGTTTAACACTATCCACTGTTTTAGTATATACTAATTATAGATATAATCTGTTAGATTTTAGATGCGGCATCGCCCACCGAGGAACACATATCTTCATCAGAATCTTCTGACTCCGAGGATGACAATCTACTGTCCTCCATCATCAGGGTGCGCCCGATGCAGCAGGAAGATAGGATGCCGAATTTCTCCGATGAGGACGACGAAGGTCTGAGTGCTACAGACTTGCTCTCTAAAGCTATCAGCACCGTCAATGACACGTCAAATGTAAGTAATGAATTATTTTTAATCTGGGATCGTAGTGCAGGGCAATATTTTTACCATTTACTATTCATTGCTTACCATAATTAAAATCTCAGACATATGTGTTACTTTCTTATAGCGGTTGCAACAGAATAGCGAAAACGCCCGAGGACAGGAGGCTGTGACCTCAGAGTTACACCTGATGAGGACTATATTGGAGCGTCTGGAGTGCTCATTTGCCAGGCAGGAGGCGAAGATTGACAGGCAGGAGGCTAAGCTTGACCGGCTGCTGGAAGAGATGACAAAGGCCCCAGCGACTGTGCCCCAGACTCCTCAGTGTCTTCCACCTGTACCAGCCTTAATGCAGCCACCGAGTTACGGGACGCCATCATTTGAGTATCCGCTGAGGCCACAAGAGATGGAGGTGTTCGATACAACACCATCCCCTATGATGCAGAGCCAGAGACTATCGGAGAACATAAATGTAACAGGTAACTGTTAAAGTATAACTTCTTAGAACAAATAGCCTGCGAACAGGCTCTTTCGGTAAAAAAATGTTTATACCTTGGCAATTTCAATTCAATTCAATGTCCTTTTAAGTAATTATTCGTCGAGTGAACATGAGTTGATGCGAGATCTTAGACTCGACTCTGAAACCTTAAAAACATCACTATGAGAAATAAAGACTGCAAGCGTTTTACTTTTCCTTTTAAGACGTTAGGAGAAACGTAACAAAAAAATCGCGCTCCTATTGTGACCCTCGTGTAACTTTTGATTTTCAAACTTACCTAACAACTCCATGTGTTCATTTCTCTCTTTAGAAAACGATACAGTCGCTCTGGCAGGATATGGCAATGTCCGGCTACAACGAAGACTTTACAACTATGCAAAGGCTGCCCACAAACCAACCGCCATGACACTTGTCTTGTG
>JAHPZR010030345.1:0-33356 GCA_019787425.1 Platygyra sinensis | reverse complement strand
TGTCACGATCGTTCACGTCCCGAGTAATTTCTTTTTATCTCAGCATTTTCAGGAAACCATATTTTATTGGGCGATTTCTACCGGCATTGCTAACTCCCAGAAAGGTTTGTCATCATTGGTTCCTCTTTTTAGTCTCTTCTTGGCTCAAACCGATGTTTTAAAAACTGAGTGCAGGTTTACCAATAAAACTGCAACACAGATGCGAGGAGTTTTAATCGAAAGAGAGAGGCAAAATGATGCAAATTCTAAGCTATTACAATTTGAATTGGTCCTTTCGGCATGTATTATTTGTCTGTATCGCAGTTTTATAAACTTGGACTCTTACAAATTTTATCTAAAATATTTGGCTATTTTGTTACAGCATGAAAATCCGGCTTAAAAATCTCCTTAAAGTTGGTCATCCATTTATATGCCTATACCTTACATGTCGTTTAGGGTATTTAAACCAACATATATCCTGCCATGGACATAATCCCAGTGTAAAGTTGGCATATTAGGTTTCAGTCTCTGTAAGAAAGCGTTAAATAGTATAAATTTATGACAGCATTACTGCAAACTTCACCCAGCAGTAAAATTATGTTCACATCCATGTGTAGGTACCAGAAGAACCGGATGTAAGGGCCCAACTTATTGATGTTTTAAGCAAGTAAGTCCTCCCCTAAAACAAAGCTGTTTAATGCCCTAAATAAATTGAAGGTTGTTTGGCAGAGACTTTCTAACTGAGATAGTTGATATCATCTCTTTAGTCTATTTACAACAATTGAGTAGTAACATTGCTCTCTAATGGCACTAATTATTTCAAAAATCTAGATTCTAGATGAAACAGATTATTATCAGGAATGTAGCCTAAAAGAAAAGTGTAAGAAAATGTCTTACATACTATAAGATGGATTTACTATGATTTGTTATGAGGATTTACTATGATTGTCATGTTCTTTGTTTACAGGGCTGGCAAAATTCCTAAGAACATGTTGTCTGCATATCAATCAGCATGTAAAAAAGTCACTACTGACCAGATTGAAGGTATTGTCCTTACTAATACTAATGTTATGAATGAATGTTCGAGTGGGGTAATCTGGATACTCAAGAGACCATGGCAAGCCAGTTCCAGTCCAATACTTAGAATACGAATATGGCCTGCTATTGTTGAAAGGTGAAGAGGCCATTTTCGTATTCCCGGTATCAGACTGGATCTAGCTTGCCAGTGAGGCTGATGCGGGGGAGTCTTTTCAAATACAAATTACATTCAACTCTTTTTAATGATATTCCCCCGCATGAACCTCCATTGCAAGCTAGTTCCAGTCCAATACGAGAATACGAAAATGGCCTATTGATGAACATGAACACGAGCGTGGGACAAGAAAAAAAGTCTGAGTCCCTGACAATAATCCAACCCATGACCTCCCGAACACCGGGCGGGTACTCTATCCACTGAGCTTCGAGAACTCCATGGAGAGCAAGGTCATTCAGACCGTAGATCATGGCCTTTCCATTCACTTATCATGGATTGCTATTGCGTCAGCTTGGTGGTTGTATCCTACAGGGTATGCTTTAAGGGAAATATTGCCTTATAAAGGCCTCTAAAGTGTACTTATAGTTTATTCGCTGTAAACGTCCAAAAGTAATGGCCGTCGTTACTTTCGGACTTTACATTTGGATGTTACATTGTTTTTAATTTTAACCAGTTCAACTATGCAGAACACAGCGCTCATGACATACAGCTGAGATCCTAACCACACTAACAGTAATGTTGATATGTTGGACACGAATGGAATGAGCTCATTGGAATAACTACAACAGTTCTCAACATTTCTAGATACTGTAATTAAGAAGGCAGTCAAGGCACTTTGTTTTGTTGTGATATTAGTGGTATTTGTTTGGTATTTGTAATAGTGTGCTTTATTGCTTTTATAAAGTGAGTTCATCAGACGACGAAGGGACGCTGAGTGTAATGGAGAAACTTGTGAAATCTTTGGACAAGTTTACCAAACTCATCTTAGAATCACTGAAAGCGTCTGACACTTCAAGACTAGCAGGTACTGCACAGTGAACGAGCATAATCAATTTTAAACACTGATGCATATGAAGTAAGTTATAATATAATAATTTAATAATACTTATTGATTTGTATTGCGCAAATATCAATCCAGGGAGAGTAATTTCATCTACGCATTACATTGACTCGACAAAATCCTAAAATCCTAGCACATATTCCAATTAACAAAAAGTCTCATTTACAAATCGTTCCTAATAATTAGTAAGTTATACACAGGATCAACATAACCAAATTGCCTTGTTAAGTGGCTGCTTGAACAGCTAATACAATACGCGGCGCTAGCGTAAGCACTCAACAATGAATGAAGCCACTGGGAGCTGGTCATTTCTATCTGATTATTGTACCTGGAAAATGCTGTTAGACATCACTTTTGATTTTGAATTTGGGCGATGTTCGTTTCACCACAATTGCTACTAATGGTGCAATCTGATTGACTAATTTGCCATCGTGTATGTATGTATGTAAATCTTTATTTAAACACGGAAAATCATCAGTTAAGCTTAAGTTAAAAACTAAAACTAATTACAACTGCTTTACATGATTGCCGTGTGGGAATCCGATATATCAGCTACCTTCTTGATATTTCGCTTAAAATGCTCAACGGATGCAGCATTTTTTAAGTTTTTGGGCAAGTTATTCCATAGCATGGCCCCGCTGTAAGAGAAGCTTCGTTTCAAATAATTGGTGCTTGGTTTGGACAGGGTCAGCCTTCCCTCAGAGTTTCTTAAGTTATAAGCAGAGTGACGCTGAGAGAAAAGACTTTGTAGATATTCCGGAGCAAGGTCATTCATGGTTTTATACATCATTAAGGCTTTTTGTTTCTTTCGGCGAAGAGATAGCCTCTCCCAGCTGAGGGTGGAGAGAAGGTGGTTTGAGCTCGCATCAAAGGGTGATTTAGTAATAACTCTGGCTGCGCGATTCTGTAATTTTTGGAGCTTATCACTCAAGTAACCACTCAAACAGTCCCAGACGGGGCTGCAGTAATCAAAATGAGGCATAATTAAGGTGTTATAAATTAGAATTGCAGTTTCTTTGGATATAAACGGCCGCACACGTTTTAGGGCGCCTATAGCTGAAGAGACTTTCTTGCAAATCTCTTCAACGTGTTTACCCCAAGAGAGGTGAGCATCTATGGTAAGACCCAAGGATTTGGTATGAACGACTCTCTTGATAATTTGGTCATCAATTCTGATTTCTACATCGTCACATTGGGCAGATAGCCTTTGTCTTGATCCAATAATCATTAGCTCAGTTTTAGCAACATTTAGACTGAGCTTGTTAGCTTTCAGCCAACTGCTAAGGTTATTTAATTCAGGGGTTAGAGCTAGCTTAAGTTCTGTTAACGTTTTAGCAGATAGCGTAAGGTTGGTGTCATCGGCAAACATTCTTGGTACGGCGCCCCGCAGGGAGTTGGGAAGATCATTAATGTAAATTAAAAATAGCAAAGGACCCAATATGCTACCCTGCGGCACGCCGCAACTGAGGGTACGAGCAGATGATAGTTTGCCACTGACATTACATCTTTGGGTTCGGCCACTTAAGTACGACGAGAACCATTTTATGGCTGCCTGATCGACACCCAAATATGACATCTTACGCAAGATGATCTCATGATCAATGGTATCGAATGCCTTAGTAAGGTCAATAAAGACAACGCCATTTAAAAGGCCATTGTCGATGTTTACTGACCAAGCATTTGTTGCCTCAAGCAAAGCCGTGAGCGTACTATGTAGAGAACGGAACCCTGATTGGCAACCCAGTAGCAATTTATTATCATCTAGATAATGGAAAAGTTGATTATAAACAATTCTTTCGAAAACTTTCGAAATTATAGGGATTACAGATATTGGCCTGTAGTTGTTAGGGTCAGATTTAATGCCCTTTTTAAAAAGTGGAGTCACTTTGGCCGTTTTCCAATCGTTTGGATATATCCCAGTGAGAATAGACTTTGAGAATATTGAGGTAAGAGAGGGTGCGACGATATTAGCAGCCATTTTCAACAATTTACTCGGAATCATATCAAGACCGGTGGCTTTCTTTTCATCAATTTTCGACAAAATGTTAGAAACAATATCAACACTCGGAATTTGCAGAGAAAACGAATGGTCAGTGGGCTCTAAATAAGACTCAGGATTAGCATCGACAACAGGAATATCTTGTGCTAATATTTGCGCAACATTTGTAAAGTGATCGTTAATAGTTTCCGCAATGTCCATAGGGTTACTTGCTATTTTATTATCTACCTTGATCTCCAAAATATTCGTTGACTTACCACTGTTACGTGAAGTTAGCTCGTTGATAACATTCCATGTTTTGCGCAAATTACCTTTGCTGGCTTCCAAGTTGTCAGAAACATAGAGTTTTTTTGCGAGTTTGATTGCGTTATTTGCCTGGTTTCCTTGCACACCTAAATTGATCCCATATAGCCGGGTTGTTGGAGGAGATTGCCTTCTTTTTAAGGAAATCTCGTTTTCGGATTTTGCTCAGTAACTCTCTAGTAATCCATGGAGATCGTTTTTTTCGAATTCTTTTGGATTTAAGTGGTGCGTGTTTATCGACGCAGCCAAGAAACATTTCTTTCCATATACGCCACATTTCATTGGGATCAGAATACAAATCAACATTGGCCCAAGGTAGTTGATTGAGGTCACTTAAAAATTTTCCTCTGGATAAGAGTCCAAACAACACTGCTTGGGTCAATGCGTTACGCAATGCCTTTTCCAGCTCGCGCTCTTTTTTGACGTTGATATTGTGGTGAAAAGCAAATTGAATGTGGTTTGGTGTGGTCTGTTCTCTTATCGACAACAATAAGAGTCGCCACAGTGGTCAAAATTTGTAGTCCAGAACAAATTTTGAACACTGTGATAACGCGTATTGTTGTCAATAAGAGTACAAACCATGTGCACGCTAAAGCACATTCGATTTGTTAATTTAACTACAATTACTGCTAGTTTAAGACAGAAAAATTTAATCGGCGTCATTTCATTTCTTTTGGGCAGGGGGGGGGGGGGTGGGTTGAATCTAGAAAGAGACCATGTGCTCATAATACCTATTTCATTTGTTTTGTACAACATAACGAACGAGGTACTTTTTTTTTCTGACGTTGTAGGAAGAATATCATCTCAGTTGTCAATCATCTCTGCAACTATCCAATCAATAACAAAGACCTGGAATGAGGCGCAATTAACCAATCAGCTTATAGAGATAAATGTCAGTAACCTGGAAAAAACCAGCAATGAACCGGTTTGTCATTTTTTTTTAACTGCAACCGTTGATTAACAATTAGACAGAAGGTTTCTAGGAGCGAATAGTCAATGAGGAGCAGCTGCTATTTTCCTTTTCATGGGTAGAGTTTTCCCCTTCCTCGTTCTTAACAAAACAAATAAAGATGAGGAAATCAGGCAGATGTGCAGATTTCCAAGGACATGCTGAATGTGTAAAATTTAAAAAATTACATTATAGCATGTTAGTTATCAAGCCACTGGACAACAGAATTCAGATAATACAATGAACTAAGAATTTGGGATAACATGTATGAATATTGTTGTAAAACCCATTCATGCCTGTAGAATTGTTTAACAAAGGCGAGCAAAAAAGAAACACTTTTCATAACTGAATTGAAGAGAAGGTAGTACTTTGGATTACTACCATGACATCTTTTATTTAAAATAACACAAAGAAGAAGATAACAATTGCCTGAAATGCTGGGAAAATCCTTTTAAGTAATATCATCTATCAGTAATCGAAAACCTTGTGATTTTGTCAAAGGTTGCTGAAGTCTTGTTAGATGCATTTTGTCAGACGTGTACAGCTGTCAACAGCTTCACTTCAGATGCGTTAGACTGTTCAAAAAGGTAAGTGAGACGAATTTGTTTTTCCTTGTTAATAATAATAATAATAATAATAATAATAATAATAATAGTAATAGTAATAATAATAATAATATTAAAGATAATAATGATAATAATAAAATTAATGATAATAATATTAATATTAATTTCATAATAATAAAAATTATAAAATGTATCATTATGTTTAATTTTTTTAACCGGATTAAGTAGAATTTTTTGCAGTGATTGTCAGCTCTCAGGAGTCCAATATTTCGTATTTCTTTTTTTTTTTTCTTTTCAAAAGAAAAAACTAATAATGATAATAATGATAATAATAACAATAACTATAACAACAACAAAAATAGCAATAAAACTAAAAATAATCATCGTTTATATTCATTGATTTCCAGAACTGTCCAAAAGCGCCTTAAAGTGTGCGTAGTAAAATAAAGTTTTAAAACTTAAGACAACATTTACAAGTTCATCACTGGTATAACCCAGGCATCAAAAGCTTAGAAACTCATCTGGACGCCATCTTGAATTTGTGTCTGGGAAATATTATCTCAAAACCGCAAAAAATATTTTAAAAAGTTTTACAACCACTACATGTAACTACATTCACAGTCACTGCACTGAATGTTCACGCGAATGAATAGCGTTTAAAATGTTCGATTGTAGGGACAAAAATTAATCAAATGTAGGATTAAAGTCATTTTGTTAGTCAGCACAAATTTATCTTTCTTTCATCCACTTTCAGGTATCAGTGGGCTCGCGATTTCGTTGCAATGGTCATACCTTTAACACCACTTCACAGAGGCTTGTATTGCCAACTTTGGAGGAAAACTGGTATCGAGGTTGGTCAGAGTTGTATTGACCAGGGCTAGAAATAAAACTTCATTCTGACTGATACCAAACAAACTATTTTGTACTGGACTGCATAATTATATGTTTTTGCTACTTGTTTTATTATTTATTGCCGTAAAGTGTTTCGTATTTAATGGATCCTACATAAAAAAGCCTGTTAAGATTTGGTGTACTTATGTACTAAGTAATTTTATAATTCGTCTATATAATCGGTTCCTCGAAACTCACAACGGAACGTTAAGTTTCTGCCATGTTACTCATTTGCAGGGTTCAACAGCAAAGAAGGAAGATATAAATGGTTTAGCTGTGTTTCTGTGTTACCTGTGTACAAATCACAGTACTATGCTACCAATACTTCTCACAGGAATTAACCATCCAGCGGAAAAAAACAGTATCAGAGGTTTTCACGGTAATTTAAACTGTATATTTAAATTTTTTTATATAACTGAGCCATTGCGCGTGCTCCCATTGGTCGATAGGTCTGTTTAGATGAGAGTATGTAAACACGGTTGTAACGTTTTAGATTTGCGCGTAGTTTTGAGAAATGTTTTCTGAAAGCAATAGAGCACTTTTCCTGGGTTTACATGGCCTCATTTAAACACTTGAGAGGGTGGGAGAATTATCGAAAGTTATGCAAAGGGCTTTGCGTAACTGTCTCGAATTCTCCCAGCGACTCTCGTGTTTAGATGATGCTATGTAAACACGGAAAAAGTGTTCTATTGCTTCAGTATCTAAAGTATAAAATTATCGTAAAATAATTCCTTTAGATTAATGCTTTTACCTACCAGAAAATTGTCTTTAAGACATTTTTAAGAGAGTTACGTTGCATTTTTAAATTTATTTGTACTATCCGTTATCTCGTCTAAAGAAATTTATGCTATCTTTTAGATATGTTCTTTTGTTGAATCACTCTGTGAGTATATTCCTATCCGTACAAGTCAGTGGATGGAGTTTTTCCTCAGGTATCGTGAGCAAATCGGGTGCTTTCCATTGGACAAAAAATTTCAGGGTTGACTTTCCGAAAACATTCAGCAATATTATATGCATTATCCGGAATTTCCGGAAAGAAAGAAGATCTCGTGATACTTTGATATGCTTTTCCTCCCAGATTTTCCAGAATTTCCGGTTGATTGCTTCACGTTTTCTAAAATTCGCCAATTTTAGGAATTTTCAGCAACTTTGTCCGGAAATTGTCGTACCATTTATCCCGGTTTTGAAAGTTCAAGAATATTAGGTGGAGTGGAAAACGCTCTTCTTTTGTCAGGATCATTCTTTCATCATATCTACAGTAATCAGATTTTACTTGGTTCAGAGCACTAAACATTTTACAACCATTCTTATTGTGTATTTTTGAAATAGGTTCTCATGTTCATATGTACAACATGTTCTGAAAGTGTTTAACATGAACGTAACAGAATCTAAGACTGCTGTTGGAGGTATATTTTTTGTGTCTTTGTTAATCTTTGCAATCTTATTTCTCCCTTGACTGGGCAAGTAACACTTGAATAAAAAGGTGCTATGTCGGTCGTCAGGGAGCTTAAGCACGCGCGTTTTTGAGACGCGAACGGCAACCGCAAGAGAACATTTCGCGTGCTGGGACTGTATTGTCTCTAATACTTCTATACTACTCATCTCAATTGGAGAAAAGATACTTAGCAAATTGAATGTGGTTGTGTGAGGGCAAGTTGAAAATAGCTCCCTTCCAGTTGCCGTCCGCGTCTCATAAACGCGCTTGCTTAAGCTCCCTATTATCTTTTTTTCACGTCATATCGTAAATGTTCTTAGAACAGTCCCGTTTGTGTACAAAGATTTATCAGATGATATGTTACACTCTTTTTTTTTTATTAAGAACCAGTAAAATTTAGCTCAGGCTCAATGTTCTTATTTTTTCGGCCATTTCAGCCTCAAAATGTTCCTATTTTGGTCTTAAAATTCTGTGTTCTCTAATGGCTCCAAATGTGGTTATACCGTACTGTACAGTGCTTCACTGTAGGGACCCTGACCTGCAGGGTACCTAAACCATACCTTTCACATGCATCATACAGTGATGGACAAAGAACCTGTACTTATCAGTACATGTAGTGTTGAGTGTTTATACTCATACATGTAATCTGTTACTGTTTACACACGAAAAGTGTGATAATGAAGTTTAAGAGTGATGAATATATCTGGAAGACTGTATAGTAAAGACCCTGAATTTTGAAAAGAAACGTTGGCTTCACACTGTCGTCGCGGTCTGTTTGTTTGGTGAAAAAAATTTCAGCCTCAGATTGTTCTTAAATTGTTCTTATTTTTCGAGCGATTTCAGCCTCAATGTTCTTATTAAGTTTGTTCTTATTAAAAAAAAGAGTGTATGGCATTTTCGCGTTCATCGTGACGACTTTTTTGCAGGATGCACTGCGTATTTGCCTCCGGTTATGCTGCAAAAGGTACCCATTCATTGTCTTATATACTACCCTAAGGTGCCACTGGGACCACAGAGACCATTTTAAAGTGCTAGGACTAAAAGATCCGACCAAAACAAACACGTCACTGCACTGCCGTTTTGTTTTTTCATGCGGTAAAATTCATTCATTGTCCATGTCATCGGAGCCCTAAAATATCAAACCAGGCTAAAAAGTGGTAGTGCTACATGTGTAGGGCTATAACCCTACTAGCCCCTCTCACTCTTCAGTTCCTGTAGGTGGTTTTAATTGCTCGGTTCTTGGTAATGAATAATCATCATATCGTAAAGATTAAAAGTACTAGAGGTTTGTAATCAAATGCGGAGAAGTGTATTAAGTAAAGCGTTGAGATCTGCAGCTTGGTAGGAACTCCCAGAAAGAAAGTCTTTGAAAAACATGACACTCATTGGAATCTACAGTACGTTATTGTGCAGAAATGATTTCGGATTACTATCGTGTTTGTGTTACAATGTAAAATGAGCTTTTCTGTTTGATGTAGATGTTGTACCTTGTCGTTCGATTGAATGTACGTGGAGAGTCGAGTTTTTACAAGCCAAAGCTCCCATCAGGTAAACTGATTGCTGTTGTTGGTTTTCTTTTTGTCATTTCATGACGTTGTATCTACAGCAGCCCAAAACTGAATGATATTAAGCTCACTAACGCATCGTCCATACTTCGTCGGAGGAATTTGAAAACACGGCTTTATGCCTCCGGTTAGGCCTACCGTCCACACTAATCCGTCATGAAAATGGAGCTTTTTGAAAACACACTTCAAACCTGAGGAATTTGAAAACGCCGACGTTCTGTTTTAGTGTGAACGCCAAAATGTTTTGAAAACCATGACGTCACGATAATCACGTGATTTGTCTGACCAAGTTTTCCTCAAACACAAATCCAACACGACCGCTGATTGTTTTGTTTTTAAATTTCTCGGTGTAGTATGGACGGAAAACATTTGATGCGTTTTCAGAGTGAAACCTACGATTTCAAATTCCTCCGGCATAAAGTGGACAACGTAACGTCCCTAATGTTTTAGACAAAAGCATGAACATTGCCTTGCCTTTAGACAGCGGTAATCTTTCACATAAGAGCATATTTATCAGTTGAATACTCTTCATTGTTTGCGTCTTTGATAATGAATAAGCCCGAATGTCATATGAGGAATGTATTTGTACAACACCACTGAAAATATACTTTTTGCGTTTAGACTTGGTCTGTATGGTGAGAAATCTAGATTCTTTACCACAATTCCGGCAGTTTCAAGAGAAAGTTCAACAGGTACACGCGTAAATGTTAGCTGAATAAAATAGCGGTTTATTTTTCAGTAAGATACACTAACATCGGTTTCATCATAATTTGCATTTGCCAAGAGAGAAAATTAATAAAGAACGCCAATGGAGTGGCCACCTTGCACAATTTAGCAACATGGGAGAACGGCGACAAAACACGGTCATTGTACATGTAATGTAATGTAATGTAATGTAATGTAAAATGTAATGTAAATCTTATTTATAGTGGTCATGCACTTAGCTATACAATCTGTACTATCAGTAACTCTCTTCTCAATGAGGAGACAAGTTACCTTCAATTACCTTGAAGAGGTCGCAAGAAGTGTCTTCTGAGACTTAAACGTTCCGCATGATTCAGTAGAATAGTTGTTAGTCGACGTCGAATTCTGGACAAACTAGGTTCTACATATTTATCAGTTTTCCGTGAAACTTTAGGTGATATTGCCTGTCACCAACGAGTGGTAGGCCTAGTCAGTTGAAAGCAGTCGTTGTTACGCAAGATTTAGTGGGATAACTGTTTCATCATTCACAAGCCGTCAGCGAATCACATATTTATATAGAGGATATTACACGGTGGCGAGAAGATATGAATTTTATGTTCGAGTGGCAAGAACGATACCTCACGAGTGAGCGAAGCGAATGTAAAATTCATATCTTCGAGCCAACGTGTAATGTTCCTTTTATTATATGGAGACTAAATATTGACAAAAGCAAAAGGCGGGAATTGTGACGTCATTGAACGATACGACACTCACAAAGGTGACATACGGAAAATACGCCACTCGGGTCCCGGATGAAGTGGCGTATGGAATCTACGAGTGGTTTAGTTCCCAGTAAAACACTCTCCTCCATATAATAAACCTCGATATACTATGGTTGTGTAGTAGCCTAATTGGCGCAAAGGAGAGGGAGAAAGTCGAATTCGAGCGCGAAGCGTGACGGACGAGAAACCAATTACGGCGCAGGTTTTACTTTATCTTACCCGCTTGCGTGCTAGCTTTATGATAAATTAGACAAGCAGCCCACTCATCGGAGGTATTTATGTCCTTAGTGGCTTTTTTGTATATCTAAATCTGATTCACGTCCTCGTGAGCACTAGCGTTGCCTATTGTAAGGGAACTTTGCACATTTATTTCCTACCTTAGCCGAGTTTCTCAGAGTGGTGTCGCCTGGAACTCAGCATCTCAGCCAGGGAAGGTTTCTTACAAGAAACTGACAGGCAAGTTGGGTCGATTACTCTCCTGAATGCAACAATTACATCGTATAAAATCACCACTTTTCACCTCACTAACCATCTGTTCTTAGATATAGAACAAACATTTGTGTACCTTTGCCACGTTCTTGTGACTGTCAGAGAAATTTGCTAAACAAGTGCTAAAACACGAAGGTTTTTAATAATATATCAACAGTTCATTACAGGTTAAATATAAATAACACCTTTCTTTCTTTGACTTTACTGTTTTGAGATCATAGCACATGATTCCATTCTCTCGAATAACAACGCATAATAACAGCAGACTGCGCAAGTTTTAGACCTTACCAAGTTTTCTTGTTTCTCTCTCTCTCTGGTTTACAGACGCATCTATCATCAGTACAGTGTGTTGGACTTCTATCTTCCCCAGGGGTCCCAAGAAGGTGGTTGCGATGGTTGTGCAAGAAAAGCATGCTCGATTATTGTTAACGCTTTGCTTGACTCTAAAAGCAGGTAGACAAAGGCTTTTTTCTAATCAATATTAGTTTTTCTTCAGCTTCACATTTAAACAATTTCTTTTGAATAAAACAAACAAAATAAAATAAAATTACAATGGAGACAAAGCCACATCAGTCAAGCTGGGTCGTCTAACGTGGTCAGATTGGGATTTGGAAACGCTGGTTTTTGTGGAGGACTGAAAACCGGAGAACCAACACTCAACCCACATATGACACAGGATCGGAATCGAACCCAGGCGGCATTGGTGGGAGACGAGCACTCTCACCACTGCCGGCGCCATCCCTGTCCTCCTTGCTTTCTTTACTCCAATCTACAAGATCTTAACTGAAACTTTAAGTAGAATTCCTTTTAGACCAACAATCAACATTTTCCGTAGCAAAGGCCAAATAATTCACAAAACAAGCTTGTCTCAGTCCACTTAAAACATTCTCGACTATTGTTATCCAACATGGAAATTAATAATGGTAATAGGACTGAGTGGAGTCCAATTCGGTCTGTAATCAAACGAGTGATTCACAAGGTCAGACGACCGTGAAGCGGGAGTCCGATTTGTTAGTTATGAGTATCATTACAGACTGAATATTGGACGACACGATGCCCTGTTACCAATTAATCATAACAATTACAATTTCCCACAAAAGTAAAAGTTTCATTTGAAGAGAAGAGCTTTTAATAGTCATTTTTGAATATCACAATTAAAATATGGAGAACAGCTTGCAAAATGGCTGTTAAGACTGTAAAGTTCTTTTCAAAACAGTCACCGGAGACTCCACAATTCTACAAAGTCAGTCTCTTGAGTTGGTTACTGTAGTGTTGTGATTGGTGGATTTAGTCGAGAGGACCTAAATTGATTGGCTCATGTAACTGTCCGATTACAGCCAAATGTCTGATTATACTGTCTGATAGCTTTGTAGATTAATTAGAGCAAAATACAGCAGTTTATGCATCAATCACATTTGAGGAAATTGTAATTGTTATGATTAAACTTGAACTACTTATTTTGATTATCCAGTTTATTTTATTTTTAGGTGTGCACAACAGCAGAAGGATCTTGACATAAGTCGAAATGACATGATCAACTTAATTCAGGTTTGATATGCTTTGAGACTATGTATTTCCCATTCTTTGGTGCTGTTTGTTGTCCTTCTTTTAGGCCAGACGTAAGTATGTTGGAATAGACTAGCAAATCGAATTGTTTTTTTTTTTGGCTTATTCCGCGTTGTTTTTGAGTCAGTGTAATGTCCTTTGCAGTGTGTTTCTGTCACACCTCAAGTACAAGGAAACGAGATCTCGATGATTTGCTAATAACAACACGCTTTAAAGATACTGTTTTACCAATGATGCATCGAGTTTTCTTTTCGTCCTTTGCAATCCGTGCCAATCTTTCCCAGTCTTGTTACAATTTCTTCTGCCCTATTCCATAAAGCGTTCTTTTCAGGTTTTGTTTGATTCTCGGGTTATTTTATATCGCAAAAAAAAACAGGGTACATCGTTACCTAGTTCCCTGTTAACTGGCTCTAGCGGTGTCACAATATCTTGAGTCATTTTTGTGACGTACGCAGTTGCCGCCAGATGGCCGGAAACTTGACACGATTTAGAAATAAGACATTAGACTGCATCCATAGCAACATATATACTTGCAAATGTACTACCATCCCCTTGAAATTATGTTTTGTGCAATTGTAAGGCAATGTGAAGTGAAGTGCAGTGTATGGTACAATTACAAGTGTTATATCTGATGTAAACCTCATCTCACTAGGATCTCGTTCCAATGTTGTGCAAGGACGCTAGTGAAACGACTTCACTTCAGACACGGGAGACGTATGGCTCATGGCTTTTGGAACAGTTTCATTCTAGAGTTAAAGACAAACAGGTAAGGGTAACCTGCGTCTGTCTAATATAAGGGAGGGAGGGAGGGTATGATCGCAGGTTAAAGAAGGGTGTCGATCGTTGTACTTGCTTGGTCTTAAGAAATATTGCTATAATCTTGGAGTCCCCGTTTTACCGACTCGTAGTATTGTGAACAATACTACCGACCTTGTGGTCGGTCTGCAATTGCTAAATATGTTTGGCTGGGCTTTTCACAGGCGGTTAATAAAGAATTCCCTTTATAAAGTTTAAGGTCGAATTTAAGGTCGAATGAAATGAACTCTATTAGATTTCTTGGGAGAGGTCTTACTTTCTTTTCTTTTGAGTTTTGGCTTGTTTGTGTGTTTGATAAAAGACAACCTGATTTTATGTTGTCATTCTACGAACAGATTCCATCAGTTGCTGATGGTGGCAACAACAGTAGAGAGCTGCACAATTATGATCTTTTCCTAGCTACAGAGTTGGATTCATTTATGAAGTAAGAAAATGTATTGAACCATCAATTCAAACCAGTCTTATTTTTGTCGTATATCGTTATCACCACCACCACCATCATCATAATAACTATCTACAGCAGAATAGACAGAGAGTAGCCAATAAGAGAACGGCTTTCATGATAGAACGCTGCTTATAGCTTTATACTAATTGCTGTTGTTGGACTAGTGTGAGGTGTGTCTCTGGGGAAAATTGGTCGAGTATTTTTCAGAATTCGGCTCAGCCTGTAACCATGCACATAAATACATCCATTCACGCAAATGCGCGTGGACACTCTTGCACTCTTTTGTTTTGCAAGCTTCTACTCTTAGAACTGAACTAAAACAAAATTGTTCCGTTGATAAACAACATTTCAAAAAGTGTATTTGTTTGCTGTTTTCAGGCTAGCAATGCATCTTCCTCCCTATCTCTTGTTCGCGGATCTGTTAGACCCCAGTCCTGACCCAGAATCAATCAGGCGCGTGGTGCATTTTATCAACAGTTATCTGGTACGTAACAGCAAATTTTTACGCTTTACTGTACGCGCGCTTTCCTGCGAGCTGAGTCACATCTGGCTTTCTTAGATGAGCCGGTATAAAGGAAGGCTCCTTCCTCTTGCCCGACTTATCTAGGAAATATTCGCAGGGTACATCTGTGCCATACCCGGTATGTACCCGGAGATTTTAAAAGTGTTCTCTCTTTTCTAGAAGCCTTACATGAGCAACAATTGCTGTCTACCCTTTGATGTCACCCTTTACATTTTCAAGGTATCTGTTGTGATTGTTTTCATTAAATTATTCACTCAATGTAACGAGATACAAAACACAGCAAAATGTTTAACATTTAGATTGGAAGTGAATCAAATTATCGCTTTATTAGTCTCACAAAAATTAACAGTTTTATTCTTATTTCTGTTATCTGGGTTTCGAATGTTTCATTTCTCAAAGAAATATCAGTAACAATATATATGGTTTTGTAAATGGGACAATCCAACTCTGTAGCTAGGAAAAGATCATAATTGTGCAGCTCTCTACTGTTGTTGCCACCATCAGCAACTGATGGAATCTGTTCGTAGAATGACAACATAAAATCAGGTTGTCTTTTATCAAACACACAAACAAGCCAAAACTCAAAAGAAAAGAAAGTAAGACCTCTCCCAAGAAATCTAATAGAGTTCATTTCATTCGACCTTAATTCGACCTTAAACTTTATAAAGGGAATTCTTTATTAACCGCCTGTGAAAAGCCCAGCCAAACATATTTAGCAATTGCAGACCGACCACAAGGTCGGTAGTATTGTTCACAATACTACGAGTCGGTAAAACGGGGACTCCAAGATTATAGCAATATTTCTTAAGACCAAGCAAGTACAACGATCGACACCCTTTCTTTAACCTGCGATCATACCCTCCCTCCCTCCCTTATATTAGACAGACGCAGGTTACCCTTACCTGTTTGTCTTTAACTCTAGAATGAAACTGTTCCAAAAGCCATGAGCCATACGTCTCCCGTGTCTGAAGTGAAGTCGTTTCACTAGCGTCCTTGCACAACATTGGAACGAGATCCTAGTGAGATGAGGTTTACATCAGATATAACACTTGTAATTGTACCATACACTGCACTTCACTTCACATTGCCTTACAATTGCACAAAACATAATTTCAAGGGGATGGTAGTACATTTGCAAGTATATATGTTGCTATGGATGCAGTCTAATGTCTTATTTCTAAATCGTGTCAAGTTTCCGGCCATCTGGCGGCAACTGCGTACGTCACAAAAATGACTCAAGATATTGTGACACCGCTAGAGCCAGTTAACAGGGAACTAGGTAACGATGTACCCTGTTTTTTTTTGCGATATAAAATAACCCGAGAATCAAACAAAACCTGAAAAGAACGCTTTATGGAATAGGGCAGAAGAAATTGTAACAAGACTGGGAAAGATTGGCACGGATTGCAAAGGACGAAAAGAAAAACTCGATGCATCATTGGTAAAACAGTATCTTTAAAGCGTGTTGTTATTAGCAAATCATCGAGATCTCGTTTCCTTGTACTTGAGGTGTGACAGAAACACACTGCAAAGGACATTACACTGACTCAAAAACAACGCGGAATAAGCCAAAAAAAAAAACAATTCGATTTGCTAGTCTATTCCAACATACTTACGTCTGGCCTAAAAGAAGGACAACAAACAGCACCAAAGAATGGGAAATACATAGTCTCAAAGCATATCAAACCTGAATTAAGTTGATCATGTCATTTCGACTTATGTCAAGATCCTTCTGCTGTTGTGCACACCTAAAAAATAAAATAAACTGGATAATCAAAATAAGTAGTTCAAGTTTAATCATAACAATTACAATTTCCTCAAATGTGATTGATGCATAAACTGCTGTATTTTGCTCTAATTAATCTACAAAGCTATCAGACAGTATAATCAGACATTTGGCTGTAATCGGACAGTTACATGAGCCAATCAATTTAGGTCCTCTCGACTAAATCCACCAATCACAACACTACAGTAACCAACTCAAGAGACTGACTTTGTAGAATTGTGGAGTCTCCGGTGACTGTTTTGAAAAGAACTTTACAGTCTTAACAGCCATTTTGCAAGCTGTTCTCCATATTTTAATTGTGATATTCAAAAATGACTATTAAAAGCTCTTCTCTTCAAATGAAACTTTTACTTTTGTGGGAAATTGTAATTGTTATGATTAATTGGTAACAGGGCATCGTGTCGTCCAATATTCAGTCTGTAATGATACTCATAACTAACAAATCGGACTCCCGCTTCACGGTCGTCTGACCTTGTGAATCACTCGTTTGATTACAGACCGAATTGGACTCCACTCAGTCCTATTACCATTATTAATTTCCATGTTGGATAACAATAGTCGAGAATGTTTTAAGTGGACTGAGACAAGCTTGTTTTGTGAATTATTTGGCCTTTGCTACGGAAAATGTTGATTGTTGGTCTAAAAGGAATTCTACTTAAAGTTTCAGTTAAGATCTTGTAGATTGGAGTAAAGAAAGCAAGGAGGACAGGGATGGCGCCGGCAGTGGTGAGAGTGCTCGTCTCCCACCAATGCCGCCTGGGTTCGATTCCGATCCTGTGTCATATGTGGGTTGAGTGTTGGTTCTCCGGTTTTCAGTCCTCCACAAAAACCAGCGTTTCCAAATCCCAATCTGACCACGTTAGACGACCCAGCTTGACTGATGTGGCTTTGTCTCCATTGTAATTTTATTTTATTTTGTTTGTTTTATTCAAAAGAAATTGTTTAAATGTGAAGCTGAAGAAAAACTAATATTGATTAGAAAAAAGCCTTTGTCTACCTGCTTTTAGAGTCAAGCAAAGCGTTAACAATAATCGAGCATGCTTTTCTTGCACAACCATCGCAACCACCTTCTTGGGACCCCTGGGGAAGATAGAAGTCCAACACACTGTACTGATGATAGATGCGTCTGTAAACCAGAGAGAGAGAGAAACAAGAAAACTTGGTAAGGTCTAAAACTTGCGCAGTCTGCTGTTATTATGCGTTGTTATTCGAGAGAATGGAATCATGTGCTATGATCTCAAAACAGTAAAGTCAAAGAAAGAAAGGTGTTATTTATATTTAACCTGTAATGAACTGTTGATATATTTATTAAAAACCTTCGTGTTTTAGCACTTGTTTAGCAAATTTCTCTGACAGTCACAAGAACGTGGCAAAGGTACACAAATGTTTGTTCTATATCTAAGAACAGATGGTTAGTGAGGTGAAAAGTGGTGATTTTATACGATGTAATTGTTGCATTCAGGAGAGTAATCGACCCAACTTGCCTGTCAGTTTCTTGTAAGAAACCTTCCCTGGCTGAGATGCTGAGTTCCAGGCGACACCACTCTGAGAAACTCGGCTAAGGTAGGAAATAAATGTGCAAAGTTCCCTTACAATAGGCAACGCTAGTGCTCACGAGGACGTGAATCAGATTTAGATATACAAAAAAGCCACTAAGGACATAAATACCTCCGATGAGTGGGCTGCTTGTCTAATTTATCATAAAGCTAGCACGCAAGCGGGTAAGATAAAGTAAAACCTGCGCCGTAATTGGTTTCTCGTCCGTCACGCTTCGCGCTCGAATTCGACTTTCTCCCTCTCCTTTGCGCCAATTAGGCTACTACACAACCATAGTATATCGAGGTTTATTATATGGAGGAGAGTGTTTTACTGGGAACTAAACCACTCGTAGATTCCATACGCCACTTCATCCGGGACCCGAGTGGCGTATTTTCCGTATGTCACCTTTGTGAGTGTCGTATCGTTCAATGACGTCACAATTCCCGCCTTTTGCTTTTGTCAATATTTAGTCTCCATATAATAAAAGGAACATTACACGTTGGCTCGAAGATATGAATTTTACATTCGCTTCGCTCACTCGTGAGGTATCGTTCTTGCCACTCGAACATAAAATTCATATCTTCTCGCCACCGTGTAATATCCTCTATATAAATATGTGATTCGCTGACGGCTTGTGAATGATGAAACAGTTATCCCACTAAATCTTGCGTAACAACGACTGCTTTCAACTGACTAGGCCTACCACTCGTTGGTGACAGGCAATATCACCTAAAGTTTCACGGAAAACTGATAAATATGTAGAACCTAGTTTGTCCAGAATTCGACGTCGACTAACAACTATTCTACTGAATCATGCGGAACGTTTAAGTCTCAGAAGACACTTCTTGCGACCTCTTCAAGGTAATTGAAGGTAACTTGTCTCCTCATTGAGAAGAGAGTTACTGATAGTACAGATTGTATAGCTAAGTGCATGACCACTATAAATAAGATTTACATTACATTTTACATTACATTACATTACATTACATTACATGTACAATGACCGTGTTTTGTCGCCGTTCTCCCATGTTGCTAAATTGTGCAAGGTGGCCACTCCATTGGCGTTCTTTATTAATTTTCTCTCTTGGCAAATGCAAATTATGATGAAACCGATGTTAGTGTATCTTACTGAAAAATAAACCGCTATTTTATTCAGCTAACATTTACGCGTGTACCTGTTGAACTTTCCTCTTGAAACTGCCGGAATTGTGGTAAAGAATCTAGATTTCTCACCATACAGACCAAGTCTAAACGCAAAAAGTATATTTTCAGTGGTGTTGTACAAATACATTCCTCATATGACATTCGGGCTTATTCATTATCAAAGACGCAAACAATGAAGAGTATTCAACTGATAAATATGCTCTTATGTGAAAGATTACCGCTGTCTAAAGGCAAGGCAATGTTCATGCTTTTGTCTAAAACATTAGGGACGTTACGTTGTCCACTTTATGCCGGAGGAATTTGAAATCGTAGGTTTCACTCTGAAAACGCATCAAATGTTTTCCGTCCATACTACACCGAGAAATTTAAAAACAAAACAATCAGCGGTCGTGTTGGATTTGTGTTTGAGGAAAACTTGGTCAGACAAATCACGTGATTATCGTGACGTCATGGTTTTCAAAACATTTTGGCGTTCACACTAAAACAGAACGTCGGCGTTTTCAAATTCCTCAGGTTTGAAGTGTGTTTCAAAAAGCTCCATTTTCATGACGGATTAGTGTGGACGGTAGGCCTAACCGGAGGCATAAAGCCGTGTTTTCAAATTCCTCCGACGAAGTATGGACGATGCGTTAGTGAGCTTAATATCATTCAGTTTTGGGCTGCTGTAGATACAACGTCATGAAATGACAAAAAGAAAACCAACAACAGCAATCAGTTTACCTGATGGGAGCTTTGGCTTGTAAAAACTCGGACTCTCCACGTACATTCAATCGAACGACAAGGTACAACATCTACATCAAACAGAAAAGCTCATTTTACATTGTAAACACAAACACGATAGTAATCCGAAATCATTTCTGCACAATAACGTACTGTAGATTCCAATGAGTGTCATGTTTTTCAAAGACTTTCTTTCTGGGAGTTCCTACCAAGCTGCAGATCTCAACGCTTTACTTAATACACTTCTCCGCATTTGATTACAAACCTCTAGTACTTTAATCTTTACGATATGATGATTATTCATTACCAAGAACCGAGCAATTAAAACCACCTACAGGAACTGAAGAGTGAGAGGGGCTAGTAGGGTTATAGCCCTACACATGTAGCACTACCACTTTTTAGCCTGGTTTGATATTTTAGGGCTCCGATGACATGGACAATGAATGAATTTTACCGCATGAAAAAACAAAACGGCAGTGCAGTGACGTGTTTGTTTTGGTCGGATCTTTTAGTCCTAGCACTTTAAAATGGTCTCTGTGGTCCAGTGGCACCTTAGGGTAGTATATAAGACAATGAATGGGTACCTTTTGCAGCATAACCGGAGGCAAATACGCAGTGCATCCTGCAAAAAAGTCGTCACGATGAACGCGAAAATGCCATACACTCTTTTTTTTAATAAGAACAAACTTAATAAGAACATTGAGGCTGAAATCGCTCGAAAAATAAGAACAATTTAAGAACAATCTGAGGCTGAAATTTTTTTCACCAAACAAACAGACCGCGACGACAGTGTGAAGCCAACGTTTCTTTTCAAAATTCAGGGTCTTTACTATACAGTCTTCCAGATATATTCATCACTCTTAAACTTCATTATCACACTTTTCGTGTGTAAACAGTAACAGATTACATGTATGAGTATAAACACTGAACACTACATGTACTGATAAGTACAGGTTCTTTGTCCATCACTGTATGATGCATGTGAAAGGTATGGTTTAGGTACCCTGCAGGTCAGGGTCCCTACAGTGAAGTACTGTACAGTACGGTATAACCACATTTGGAGCCATTAGAGAACACAGAATTTTAAGAACAAAATAGGAACATTTTGAGGCTGAAATGGCCGAAAAAATAAGAACATTGAGCCTGAGCTAAATTTTACTGGTTCTTAATAAAAAAAAAAGAGTGTAACATATCATCTGATAAATCTTTGTACACAAACGGGACTGTTTCTAAGAACATTTACGATATGACGTGAAAAAAAGATAATAGGGAGCTTAAGCAAGCGCGTTTATGAGACGCGGACGGCAACGGAAGGGAGCTATTTTCAACTTGCCCTCACACAACCACATTCAATTTGCTAAGTATCTTTTCTCAATTGAGATGAGTAGTATAGAAGTATTAGAGACAATACAGTCCCAGCACGCGAAATGTTCTCTTGCGGTTGCCGTTCGCGTCTCAAAAACGCGCGTGCTTAAGCTCCCTGACGACCGACATAGCACCTTTTTATTCAAGTGTTACTTGCCCAGTCAAGGGAGAAATAAGATTGCAAAGATTAACAAAGACACAAAAAATATACCTCCAACAGCAGTCTTAGATTCTGTTACGTTCATGTTAAACACTTTCAGAACATGTTGTACATATGAACATGAGAACCTATTTCAAAAATACACAATAAGAATGGTTGTAAATGTTTAGTGCTCTGAACCAAGTAAAATCTGATTACTGTAGATATGATGAAAGAATGATCCTGACAAAAGAAGAGCGTTTTCCACTCCACCTAATATTTCTTGAACTTTCAAAAACCGGGATAAATGGTACGACAATTTCCGGACAAAGTTGCTGAAAATTCCTAAAATTGGCGAATTTTAGAAAAACGTGAAGCAATCAACCGGAAATTCTGGAAAATCTGGGAGGAAAAGCATATCAAAGTATCACGAGATCTTCTTTCTTTCCGGAAATTCCGGATAATGCATATAATATTGCTGAATGTTTTCGGAAAGTCAACCCTGAAATTTTTTGTCCAATGGAAAGCACCCGATTTGCTCACGATACCTGAGGAAAAACTCCATCCACTGACTTGTACGGATAGGAATATACTCACAGAGTGATTCAACAAAAGAAACATATCTAAAAGATAGCATAAATTTCTTTAGACGAGATAACGGATAGTACAAATAAATTTAAAAATGCAACGTAACTCTCTTAAAAATGTCTTAAAGACAATTTTCTGGTAGGTAAAAGCATTAATCTAAAGGAATTATTTTACGATAATTTTATACTTTAGATACTGAAGCAATAGAAACACTTTTTCCGTGTTTACATAGCATCATCTAAACACGAGAGTCGCTGGGAGAATTCGAGACAGTTACGCAAAGCCCTTTGCATAACTTTCGATAATTCTCCCACCCTCTCAAGTGTTTAAATGAGGCCATGTAAACCCAGGAAAAGTGCTCTATTGCTTTCAGAAAAACATTTCTCAAAACTACGCGCAAATCTAAAACGTTACAACCGTGTTTACATACTCTCATCTAAACAGACCTATCGACCAATGGGAGCACGCGCAATGGCTCAGTTATATAAAAAAATTTAAATATACAGTTTAAATTACCGTGAAAACCTCTGATACTGTTTTTTCCGCTGGATGGTTAATTCCTGTGAGAAGTATTGGTAGCATAGTACTGTGATTTGTACACAGGTAACACAGAAACACAGCTAAACCATTTATATCTTCCTTCTTTGCTGTTGAACCCTGCAAATGAGTAACATGGCAGAAACTTAACGTTCCGTTGTGAGTTTCGAGGAACCGATTATATAGACGAATTATAAAATTACTTAGTACATAAGTACACCAAATCTTAACAGGCTTTTTTATGTAGGATCCATTAAATACGAAACACTTTACGGCAATAAATAATAAAACAAGTAGCAAAAACATATAATTATGCAGTCCAGTACAAAATAGTTTGTTTGGTATCAGTCAGAATGAAGTTTTATTTCTAGCCCTGGTCAATACAACTCTGACCAACCTCGATACCAGTTTTCCTCCAAAGTTGGCAATACAAGCCTCTGTGAAGTGGTGTTAAAGGTATGACCATTGCAACGAAATCGCGAGCCCACTGATACCTGAAAGTGGATGAAAGAAAGATAAATTTGTGCTGACTAACAAAATGACTTTAATCCTACATTTGATTAATTTTTGTCCCTACAATCGAACATTTTAAACGCTATTCATTCGCGTGAACATTCAGTGCAGTGACTGTGAATGTAGTTACATGTAGTGGTTGTAAAACTTTTTAAAATATTTTTTGCGGTTTTGAGATAATATTTCCCAGACACAAATTCAAGATGGCGTCCAGATGAGTTTCTAAGCTTTTGATGCCTGGGTTATACCAGTGATGAACTTGTAAATGTTGTCTTAAGTTTTAAAACTTTATTTTACTACGCACACTTTAAGGCGCTTTTGGACAGTTCTGGAAATCAATGAATATAAACGATGATTATTTTTAGTTTTATTGCTATTTTTGTTGTTGTTATAGTTATTGTTATTATTATCATTATTATCATTATTAGTTTTTTCTTTTGAAAAGAAAAAAAAAAAAGAAATACGAAATATTGGACTCCTGAGAGCTGACAATGCACCTGCAAAAATTCTACTTAATCCGGTTTAAAAAAATTAAACATAATGATACATTTTATAATTTTTATTATTATGAAATTAATATTAATATTATTATCATTAATTTTATTATTATCATTATTATCTTTAATATTATTATTATTATTACTATTACTATTATTATTATTATTATTATTATTATTATTATTATTAAACAAGGAAAAACAAATTCGTCTCACTTACCTTTTTGAACAGTCTAACGCATCTGAAGTGAAGCTGTTGACAGCTGTACACGTCTGACAAAATGCATCTAACAAGACTTCAGCAACCTTTGACAAAATCACAAGGTTTTCGATTACTGATAGATGATATTACTTAAAAGGATTTTCCCAGCATTTCAGGCAATTGTTATCTTCTTCTTTGTGTTATTTTAAATAAAAGATGTCATGGTAGTAATCCAAAGTACTACCTTCTCTTCAATTCAGTTATGAAAAGTGTTTCTTTTTTGCTCGCCTTTGTTAAACAATTCTACAGGCATGAATGGGTTTTACAACAATATTCATACATGTTATCCCAAATTCTTAGTTCATTGTATTATCTGAATTCTGTTGTCCAGTGGCTTGATAACTAACATGCTATAATGTAATTTTTTAAATTTACACATTCAGCATGTCCTTGGAAATCTGCACATCTGCCTGATTTCCTCATCTTTATTTGTTTGTTTAAGAACGAGGAAGGGGAAACTCTACCCATGAAAAGGAAAATAGCAGCTGCTCCTCATTGACTATTCGCTCCTAGAAACCTTCTGTCTAATTGTTAATCAACGGTTGCAGTTAAAAAAAAATGACAAACGGTTCATTGCTGGTTTTTTCCAGGTTACTGACATTTATCTCTATAAGCTGATTGGTTAATTGCGCCTCATTCCAGGTCTTTGTTATTGATTGGATAGTTGCAGAGATGATTGACAACTGAGATGATTATTCTTCCTACAACGTCAGAAAAAAAAAGTACCTCGTTCGTTATGTTGTACAAAACAAATGAAAATAGGTATTATGAGCACATGGTCTCTTCTAGATTCAACCCACCCCCCCCCCCTGCCAAAAGAAATGAAATGACGCCGATTAAATTTTTCTGTCTTAAACTAGCAGTAATTGTAGTTAAATTAACAAATCGAATGTGCTTTAGCGTGCACATGGTTTGTACTCTTATTGACAACAATACGCGTTATCACAGTGTTCAAAATTTGTTCTGGACTACAAATTTTGGACCACTGTGGCGACTCTTATTGTTGTCGATAAGAGAACAGACCACACCAAACCACATTCAATTGCTTTTCACCACAATATCAACGTCAAAAAGAGGCGCGAGCTGGAAAAGGCCATTGCGTAACGCATTGACCCAAGCAGTGTTGTTTGGACTCTTATCCAGAGGAAAATTTTTAAGTGACCTCAATCAACTACCTTGGGCCAATGTTGATTTGTATTCTGATCCCAATGAAATGTGGCGTATATGGAAAGAAATGTTTCTTGGCTGCGTCGATAAACACGCACCACTTAAATCCAAAAGAATTCGAAAAAAACGATCTCCATGGATTACTAGAGAGTTACTGAGCAAAATCCGAAAACGAGATTTCCTTAAAAAGAAGGCAATCTCCTCCAACAACCCGGCTATATGGGATCAATTTAGGTGTGCAAGAAACCAGGCAAATAACGCAATCAAACTCGCAAAAAAACTCTATGTTTCTGACAACTTGGAAGCCACGCAAAGGTAATTTGCGCAAAACATGGAATGTTATCAACGAGCTAACTTCACGTAACAGTGGTAAGTCAACGAATATTTTGGAGATCAAGGTAGATAATAAAATAGCAAGTAACCCTATGGACATTGCGGAAACTATTAACGATCACTTTACAAATGTTGCGCAAATATTAGCACAAGATATTCCTGTTGTCGATGCTAATCCTGAGTCTTATTTAGAGCCCACTGACCATTCGTTTTCTCTGCAAATTCCGAGTGTTGATATTGTTTCTAACATTTTGTCGAAAATTGATGAAAAGAAAGCCACCGGTCTTGATATGATTCCGAGTAAATTGTTGAAAATGGCTGCTAATATCGTCGCACCCTCTCTTACCTCAATATTCTCAAAGTCTATTCTCACTGGGATATATCCAAACGATTGGAAAACGGCCAAAGTGACTCCACTTTTTAAAAAGGGCATTAAATCTGACCCTAACAACTACAGGCCAATATCTGTAATCCCTATAATTTCGAAAGTTTTCGAAAGAATTGTTTATAATCAACTTTTCCATTATCTAGATGATAATAAATTGCTACTGGGTTGCCAATCAGGGTTCCGTTCTCTACATAGTACGCTCACGGCTTTGCTTGAGGCAACAAATGCTTGGTCAGTAAACATCGACAATGGCCTTTTAAATGGCGTTGTCTTTATTGACCTTACTAAGGCATTCGATACCATTGATCATGAGATCATCTTGCGTAAGATGTCATATTTGGGTGTCGATCAGGCAGCCATAAAATGGTTCTCGTCGTACTTAAGTGGCCGAACCCAAAGATGTAATGTCAGTGGCAAACTATCATCTGCTCGTACCCTCAGTTGCGGCGTGCCGCAGGGTAGCATATTGGGTCCTTTGCTATTTTTAATTTACATTAATGATCTTCCCAACTCCCTGCGGGGCGCCGTACCAAGAATGTTTGCCGATGACACCAACCTTACGTTATCTGCTAAAACGTTAACAGAACTTAAGCTAGCTCTAACCCCTGAATTAAATAACCTTAGCAGTTGGCTGAAAGCTAACAAGCTCAGTCTAAATGTTGCTAAAACTGAGCTAATGATTATTGGATCAAGACAAAGGCTATCTGCCCAATGTGACGATGTAGAAATCAGAATTGATGACCAAATTATCAAGAGAGTCGTTCATACCAAATCCTTGGGTCTTACCATAGATGCTCACCTCTCTTGGGGTAAACACGTTGAAGAGATTTGCAAGAAAGTCTCTTCAGCTATAGGCGCCCTAAAACGTGTGCGGCCGTTTATATCCAAAGAAACTGCAATTCTAATTTATAACACCTTAATTATGCCTCATTTTGATTACTGCAGCCCCGTCTGGGACTGTTTGAGTGAGTTACTTGAGTGATAAGCTCCAAAAATTAAAGAATCGCGCAGCCAGAGTTATTACTAAATCACCCTTTGATGCGAGCTCAAACCACCTTCTCTCCACCCTCAGCTGGGAGAGGCTATCTCTTCGCCGAAAGAAACAAAAAGCCTTAATGATGTATAAAACCATGAATGACCTTGCTCCGGAATATCTACAAAGTCTTTTCTCTCAGCGTTACTCTGCTTATAACTTAAGAAACTCTGAGGGAAGGATGACCCTGTCCAAACCAAGCACCAATTATTTGAAACGAAGCTTCTCTTACAGCGGGGCCATGCTATGGAATAACTTGCCCAAAAACTTAAAAAATGCTGCATCCGTTGAGCATTTTAAGCGAAATATCAAGAAGGTAGCTGATATATCGGATTCCCACACGGCAATCATGTAAAGCAGTTGTAATTAGTTTTAGTTTTTAACTTAAGCTTAACTGATGATTTTCCGTGTTTAAATAAAGATTTACATACATACATACACGATGGCAAATTAGTCAATCAGATTGCACCATTAGTAGCAATTGTGGTGAAACGAACATCGCCCAAATTCAAAATCAAAAGTGATGTCTAACAGCATTTTCCAGGTACAATAATCAGATAGAAATGACCAGCTCCCAGTGGCTTCATTCATTGTTGAGTGCTTACGCTAGCGCCGCGTATTGTATTAGCTGTTCAAGCAGCCACTTAACAAGGCAATTTGGTTATGTTGATCCTGTGTATAACTTACTAATTATTAGGAACGATTTGTAAATGAGACTTTTTGTTAATTGGAATATGTGCTAGGATTTTAGGATTTTGTCGAGTCAATGTAATGCGTAGATGAAAATTACTCTCCCTGGATTGATATTTGCGCAATACAAATCAATAAGTATTATTAAATTATTATATTATAACTTACTTCATATGCATCAGTGTTTAAAATTGATTATGCTCGTTCACTGTGCAGTACCTGCTAGTCTTGAAGTGTCAGACGCTTTTCAGTGATTCTAAGATGAGTTTGGTAAACTTGTCCAAAGATTTCACAAGTTTCTCCATTACACTCAGCGTCCCTTCGTCGTCTGATGAACTCACTTTATAAAAGCAATAAAGCACACCTATTACAAATACCAAACAAATACCACTAATATCACAACAAAACAAAGTGCCTTAGACTGCCTTCTTAATTACAGTATGCTAGAAATGTTGAGAACTGTTGTAGTTATTCCAATGAGCTCATTCCATTCGTGTCAACATATCAACATTACTGTTAGTGTGGTTAGGATCTCAGCTGTAGGTCATGAGCGCTGTGGTTCTGCATAGTTGAAACTGGTTAAAATTAAAAACAATGTAACATCCAAATGTAAAGTCCGAAAGTAACGACGGCCATTACTTTTGGACGTTTACAGCGAATAAAACTATAAGTACACTTTAGAGGCCTTTATAAGGCAATATTTCCCTTAAAGCATACCCTGTAGGATACAACCACCAAGCTGACGCAATAGCAATCCATGATAAGTGAATGGAAAGGCCATGATCTACGGTCTGAATGACCTTGCTCTCCATGGAGTTCTCGAAGCTCAGTGGGATAGAGTACCCGCCGGTGTTCGGGAGGTCATGGGTGGGATTATTGTCAGGGACTCAGACTTTTTTTCTTTGTCCCACGCTCGTGTTCATGTTCATCAATAGGCCATTTTCGTATTCTCGGTATTGGACTGGAACTAGCTTGCAATGGAGGTTCATGCGGGGGAATATCATTAAAAAGAGTGAATGTAATTTGTATTTGAAAAGACTCCCCCGCATCAGCCTCACTGGCAAGCTAGATCCAGTCTGATACCGGGAATACGAAAATGGCCTCTTCACCTTTCACAATAGCAGGCCATATTCGTATTCTAAGTATTGGACTGGAACTGGCTTGCCATGGTCTCTTGAGTATCCAGATTACCCCACTCGAAACATTCATTCATAACATTATGGTATTAGTAAGGACAATACCTTCAATCTGGTCAGTAGTGACTTTTTTACATGCTGATTGATATGCAGACAACATGTTCTTAGGAATTTTGCCAGCCCTTGTAAACAAAGAACATGACAATCATAGTAAATCCATCATAACAAATCATAGTAAATCCATCTAATAGTATGTAAGACATTTTCTTACACTTTTCTTTTAGGCTACATTCCTGATAATAATCTGTTTCATCTAGAATCTAGATTTTTGAAATAATTAGTGCCATTATAGAGCAATGTAATACTCAATTGTTGTAAATAGACTAAAGAGATGAATATCAACTATCTCAGTTAGAAAGTCTCTGCCAAACAACCTTCAATTTATTTAGGGCATTAAACAGCTTTGTTTTAGGGGAGGACTTACTTTGCTTAAAACATCAATAAGTTGGGCCCTCTACATCCGGTTCTCTGGTACCTAACACATGGATGTGAACATAATTTTACTGCTGGGTGAAGTTTGCATAATGCTGTCATAAATTTATACTATTTAACGCTTTCCTACAGAGACTGAAACCTAATATGCCAACTTTACACTGGGATTATGTCCATTGGCAGGATATATGTTGGTTTAAATACCCTAAACGACATGTAAGGTATAGCATATAAATGGATGACCAACTTTAAGGAGATTTTTAAGCCGGATTTTCATGCTGTAACAAAATAGCCAAAATATTTTAGATAAAATTTGTAAGAGTCCAAGTTTATAAAACTGCGGATACAGACAAATAATACATGCCGAAAGGGACCAATTCAAATTGTAATAGCTTAGAATTTGCATCATTTTGCCTCTCTCTTTTCGATTAAAACTCCTCGCATCTGTGTTGCAGTTTTATTGGTTAAACCTGCACTCAGTTTTTAAAACATCGGTTTGAGCCAAGAAGAGACTAAAAAGAGGAACCAATGATGACAAACTTTCTGGGAGTTAGCAATGCCGGTAGAAATCGCCCAATAAAATATGGTTTCCTGAAAATGCTGAGATAAAAAGAAATTACTCGGGACGTGAACGATCGGACAACACAGTATCCAGGAAATCAGCTACCTGTAGCTATACGTATCTACGATTTCTGGGATCAGAAAACATTTTGAGTAAAAGGCTGATAAATGTCTTGTGTTTCTCAAAGAATTCCTTTTACCTTTGGCATTCAATAACAGTGCCTGACAGGAACCTATGGCCGGATTTTCTCATAATTGATCCTTAAGAAGCTGTTTCGACATCCTGCAGAGGTCCTTAGTTAGCAAGTTGCTGTGAAAAAACACCTAATGTGAATCTGTAAAGAGTAAAAAACGAACATATCCAGGTAAGAATTTTTATTTTATGGTTCATCCAATCCTCCCCTCCCCCCTCCCCCAATTATTATTAAAACAAATAAACACATTATGCCAATACAATTTACAATCGCCTTAATAGTAATTTAAATGGGCGTATATTGGAAGGAGAGGAGAGTGGCCACATCTTAGAAAACTAATAAAGTCGCCCCCCAACAACACCCCAAACCCTCCCAATATAACAAGAGATTTTATTTTACAAGTAAAGGATAGTTCGCGCTAAATAAAAATGAAAAAGGATAAATTGAGTAGATAATATTGAGCTGAGAATAAGGATAGTACTGGAGCAAAGGTACCAAGTGCAAAAGTGCTCCATCATGCTTGTAGGACATGAGGCGATAGACTTGAACTAGGTGAAAATCAAAAATGTAATAAATTTAAAAATTAATTGCCAACAAATAATATTACAGCCCAGGGCAGATTGCCACGTAACCATTCACTTCCCATGCTTTGTCCCATTGACGTTCTGATAAGGATACTCTTTCCATGATCACTTTTGCCTCCACTCAGATGCTCCCAAACGTCGCCATACGTTGCCATCAATTCCACAGGCTTCCCTCCTCACTGTTGAACGTATACACAAATTAGATAACAATGAAAGAGCAGCATTGACCTTAAACATTTTGTTAATTTCTGTGTGTTAAAAGATTGGAGGAAACACATAACAGAATAACAATCGATGATAACAATTTTAGTAAATTAGGCATTTCTGCTATTGCATCTTTACCCTTAATCCACAGATGTGCTACGGGGTAAGTTGAAACCTTAAAAGCTAAACCTTAAAAACAGTAAATCAGTATCAAGAGATGTGCATCGGACAAGTCAATATGAATATTACTAAGCTCCTATATCCACTTATGAGTTTTTAAGTATTGCAAAGCCATCATGCAGCCTCAAACATCAAATTTCCAGGATGCCTCACCTTACAAGTCCGATAAGTCTGTCTTGGCCTAAAGACAACATAGTCAGGACATGTTCACGCATTTTGCCCATAGGGTAATTGCGGGGGCTTTTTGAGATATATGAACCTGAGATGCCACAAATGAAATGGAACAAAACAATGTTAATCACTACTTGAGAACTCAGGTCCTTAATGCCGAACAATTCTGAATACAGATAAAACAGAGAGATGGATAATATCAACACTTTCATGTTTGGACAAAGACTTTTTTCCATCTTTCTCGACATACAAAGGCTTGATGATAATGTATAATCTATTCAATTCATCCCTTGTGGGATTAATGGCCCAAAAAAAGTTTCTTCAGCAGTAACAAATTCCTTACATAACTCCTTGTTGTCAAAAATAGATACAAAGTAAAAAATTGACAACTACCAAAATTTGTCAACATTACCCTTTAAATACTCAGCGGGGGACTTCATGGCATCATTATGGCACAAGGTCAGAAGAGAAACTTCACAAAAAAGACTGTACACTCTTTTTGTTGTTTAATTTTGTAATACCTTGATCAGCCAAACATATTCAGCCCAACCCAATAAACAGGGGTAGACTTTGCATCGATATAAGGAACTAAACTAACTTAAAGATAAAAAACCTAACATCTTCTGCCCTGTTTATAGTACTACATATTGGACAACGCTCTGATACTCAAGTATAAAGCAGCTAAACTGCCTAAAACCCTGTAATACTAGCCTAATCAAAGCCAAGAGAAAACATGACATCTTTTTACACGAGTGATCCCAATTGGCACATGACAATTGCTCCAATACAATTCTTGGCAACCTTAGGCAGGATATCTATGCTAGAAAAGAGTAGTACAATATTCAGGGCACAAAACTATACACAACTCAAACTTACTTGGAACCAAGTTTACATATTGGCTGAAAAGACATGTCCTCCCCTGAAGTGAAACTTGCCTATAAACCGGAGAAAATGCAACAATTAGAGAACGATGTGGTCATGTTATCATTAGTGACCGATTGACTAATTCATTGAACAAAACCTTAAAAAGCATAACAAAAGGGTATACTTGTAAGTGAAAATAGAAAAAAACTAATGAACCCATATTCCTGAGTTTTTGTCCAAGTTAGTGAATTTTTTCAAACCTAATTATTAAAAAGGCTATTAGTCAGAAGACTATGAGGGCACATCATCTGGCATCCCTACCTTCAAGCATGAGTGAGCCAGCCCCGCCTTGACAAGAACTACAACAACACGAAAGAAATGCTTTTAGGATGCCATCACAAACTAAACCTGAAAAACTAAAACAACTACAATAACAAAAATGAACCATAACTTTCAAATCCGCTTACTCACAAAAGCATAAAGACCATGCTAGCATTCTACAACTAACTACAATACGGAGTATTACACAAATAATTAAACACAATGCCTTTTCCTTGAAAAAGACCATGTCTCAGAGTGTGACTCCTACCAGTACAGGCAAGGATCAAAGACTAAAAGAAAATCATAGGACTATAATCAAATATTTTCATATACTGTAGTAAGTGGAAAAGACAAAAACCTTTTTTCACAACGGCACCTAGAAACATCCCTTTTTCCCAGGGCGCACACCAGTTAATTCCGCATGGACCAAATTTCAAATAAACAGAATCTACAAGTCGTTACTTAAGGCACACAAAATTATCTTGTAGTTAATTGTTTGTCATGCTTAAACACTGTTGTGGGCACAGATGGACCAGGAAGCTTCCGTAAGCACTTCATCAATAATCAGCAGACATTTCAAAAGGATCACTAAGAAATAGAATGCGCGCACCACTGAATTTCTCAAGACTGTAAATTCATCGAGAACCATACTCATTCCAGAAGCTGTAATGAGAAATACAAGCAGCTCCTCAACATTCACCTGCCTCAAAACTGCGTCTTGTTGTTCTTTAAGTGATGAGAACTTAAGTCTTCATCTGATGGCCTATAAGGCGCATAGTATGACCGGGTTTTCGCAACAAACACACCATACTACGTATAAGGAATGGGATCATATCTCTAAAT